>JAKYLM010000315.1:20000-45768 GCA_023634145.1 Thymallus thymallus
TCTGTAGGTATTGTTGGTTGTTGAATGTGAAATCATTGTTTGTTAACCCCAGTTCTAATAACTTTATGATGTGTGTGTCAGGTCTGTTTGTAGCTGGATATCTTCGGAGTGCGGCTTCCACTGCTGCTATTCCTGCTGAAATATTGATGTTTGTGTAAAGGGAGTCTATGTCAATTGTGAATAAACATGCATTTGCTGGAACTGGAATGGTGCGGAGTGTATCTATGAAATGGTATGTATCCCTTATGTAGCTGTCATGTCTTTGTGAGATGGGGTTGAGAAAATGGTCAATGAACTCAGCTGCCGGAGAGGACTCGCTTCCGCAGTCCGACACAATGGGTCTTCCCGTTGGGACCTGGAAAGGGACAGTCCACGTTTCTGGAGTTTTGTGAATTTTTGGTAGAAGGTAAAAGAGTCTCTGTCTGGGAATGTCTGGTCCATCTAAGTATTGTTTTTGTTTGTGTGAAATGAAGTTTTGAGAGTAGAGGTCCGCTATAATCTGTCTGATGTGTGTCTGTGTCTGTATCTGTGTTGAGGTGGGGATGGGAGTGTAGTGTTGTGTGTTGGAGAGTTGTCGGTTGGCTTCCAAGAGGTATTGTTGATGGTCCATTATTACTATCTTGGAGCCTTTATCTGCTGGTTTTATTGTTATGTGTTTGTTGGTCTTTAATGAAACTATAGCTTTTCTTTCCTCTTCCGTGAGATTATGTGTAGTGGTTATAGTGGATGTATGTGAGTCCCTAATGATCTGTGTGTTGGTTTTGATAAGTTTCCTAATGGGTTGGGATAGGGTCCGTGAAGGAGGTTCCCATTGGGATCTGGCAGTAAATGGCCTGGTGTTGAAGTCCGTTGTATAATTAAAATGGTCTAACAGTCTGAGGTTTCTATGATACCTGTGGATATCCCTCTCCAGGTCCCCGCGGTCAGACCGCATCGGCGTGGGGATGAATGTCAGACCTCTCTCCAGCAGCTGAGTCTCCGCCGGGGATAAAATGAGAACAGTGGAAAGGTTCATGATGTTACTCTGATGGTGGAGGGGCTGTGATGTTAGCGTCCCCTCCTCTACCACTTTAACTGTGATGCCCAGTGTTTGAGAATTCTCTCTGCTGTTGCGGATGTCCAGTGTATGTTATCGTTTTCGGCAGTATGGAATTCTGAGTGATGTATTTCTAATAAAACGTTATAGTGTGTTGCAATGTATGCATTGATATGTTTGAGTATGTCTTTCTGTTGCTGTGTGAAAGTGGGTGAGAGGTTGATGATAGGCCAGTAGATGGTGGCATTCGGGTACATACTCATTGCTTTGTTGTGTAGTGTTTGTAATTGACTGATGGGTGTGGACTTGTTGGCCTGGTCTTTATTGTTCAGCCCCAGGGACAGCACAAGTACTTTGGTGTTGGGGTTCGGGGTGGCCTTTGCCAAGACTCCAGTTATGTGGTGGAATTGTGCTCCAGGGTAGCTGTCTATTTGAATGTGTTTGTAGGGGTGTGGTGGGATTCTACTGAGATTAGAATCTCCTATGATGGCTATAGGTTTGTGTGAATGTATGTTCCATTGGTGTATCTTTCTGGATGTGTGACTATGTCTGGTAGGTTTGTACAGTAGTTGGGGAGATGCTGGAGATATTGGGGTGGAGTGCCTAGGTGTAGGTAGGGGTGAAAGTCTAATATTAGGTTCAAAGATGACCCTCCTATGTGATGTTGTTACTGGCCTGATCTGTGGGGAGGAAAGGATGGGGGAAGTGTTCTGTGAAAAGTTGAGGGGTATCCCCCTCTCAGTGGGCTTTTGAGGGAGCCCACCGTGTGGGGACACATCAACTGGGGTGGGTAATAGGGGGGGTCTTGGGATTGGAGAGGTGGGTTTAAGGGAGGGATCAGAAGAGACTCTTTTGGGACTCAGTTTCCCCTTAGTTGGTCTATTCATCATGTTAGGGTTATCCTCCACCCTCCCTCCCCTCTCCAAGTCCCCAGACTTAGGCTGGTGTTTAGGTAGATTGGCATGGGTCTCTGTGGGAATAGGAATGATAATGTTAGTGTCAGATGTGGAAAACCCTGAGATGGTAAAAACAGGTTGCACAGCTACATTGCTAGTTATGAGCGTATCCGGTGGTTGTGCTGTCCCTGGGGTCACAGTGGGCGGGGAAATGATGCCGGTGTGTACCTGACTGTTTGATGTGTGTATGACCTGTGCTTCAACTGTGCGTGTGTTGGCCCTAATATGTTCTATGTCCAAGCCGATGGGCTGTAGGGGTGGAAAGTCCTCTTCAATCAATTCAAACTGGGTCATAAACGGGTTGGTGGGTTCTGCTGAAGTTCTGGGTGGAGGGTGTGCAGTGTTGTCTGGTGTCTGGGTCAAAGTAGCAGCCGGATTGGATTGAAGGGATATGAAGTCAGTAGTGTTGTCCGGAGAAGGTATTTTCGCATCATGGGCTGCAGTGGGGGCTTTACCCATAAGGCCTGATCTGGGGGTTAGTGGTAAAGTCTCTAATATCTGTCTCTTCAAGTTTACTGTCATAAGTGGAGGGATTTTCCTGGCGGGGACTCGTTGGGGCAGTCCTGTGGTCTGGGTGGTTTGTGGTGTTGGGGCTCGTGGGGAAAGTCCAGTGGTCTGGGTGGTTCGTGGTGTTGGGGCTCGTGGGGAAAGTCCAGTGGTCTGGGTGGTTCGTGGTGTTGGGGCTCGTCGGGAAAGTCCAGTGGTCTGGGTGGGTAGTCTAGGGTGCAGGTTCCCCTGTGGTGCTGGGGTGGGGGTGAGGGGACGAGTAACTGGGGTGGGGGTGGGTGTTTCCGTAGTTAGTGGGTCCTGTAAAAATAGTCGTACTGTAGGAATAGTGTTGTCACGGAGTCTGTGTCTGTACCTTTGTGTGGCCCAGCGAGTTGCTGTTTGCATGGCAGTATCATTGTAGGGAAAGCCTGTAGGGGATAAAGTGGTCAATATGGTCTCATAGTGGTCCAGCAAAATGTGTATGTTATGTAGCATCCAGTTGTTGGTGTTTGCTGTGACTTTTTCCTTGGTAATGGTGGATGGGGATGATGGTTTGATGAAGTCTGTTAGTTTAACAACATGTTTCATCATCCCCACTGGGAAGGTGTTGGTTGTAAGTGCGTGTTGTATGATCTGTTTGTGGTGTGTGGCCTGTATCAGTTTGAAGTAGGTCTTGGTTGCGTGTTGGATGGAAAGTGTAGTGTCTGGTACTTTGTGTGGGGCTGTAGTGTAGATGTTTGTCTCCCCCTCTTCTGGAAGGGTGTCTAAAACAGAAAATCTATTACTGAACATATTTAATCCAGTCAATGCTAAAACACAAGAAACAGTAATCCAATATGCTCACCGCCTTAAAACATAGGAGAAGTCCTTGGAGAAAGGGGGTAAAAACATATGTGGATGACACAAAACAACAACCAGCTGATGGTATTGTTGGTTTTTTCTTCGTACCTGGGAGCGACCCAGGTACTCTGTTTGTAGTCTGTAGTCTTCTTCTTGGTGGATAGTGCTTCTTGTTGGAGTGGCTGGTTGTTGAGTCTCTCTGTCCTCACAATAACTGGATTAAAAGTTCAATTTTAATGTTTAAAAACAAGAATGTCCCTAAAAAACCTTTTTCCAAGTAAAAGATAAAAGGAAAAAAAAGGGGGGGGTTGAAGGGGTAAAACAGGGTATCTTGTTTAAAAACCAGGATGTCTCTAAAATACTTTATTCTGGGTAAAATGAGAAAAGAACAGGGTGCCTGACGTTTCGCATGTAATGCTTCTTCAGAGGCTATGGGGTAACTATGATTGGGGATGGAAAATAAATGAAATATTGGAGGGAAAAAACATTTTTTGGAGGGAAAGTGGTGGGTGCTTAGACAGTGACCTTTTGGAGTTACTTCCAGGCTATTGGCGGAATAGGTTGTCCATCCTACTTTGAAAGGGAATGATTGGTCTCTTTGAGGTATGTCATCCTCCAAGTATAGGAGTTGGTATGTGCTACTGTGATAGGTTGAGGGAAAAAGTGGGTGGATGCTCTAAAAGTTGCCCTGGGGGAGTTTCCTTCAAAGCTATTGGTAAAATCAGTGATCCATCATCCTATTGAAAGGAGTGGTAGGTTGGTTTAATGTATGTCCCTCCTTGATTGTAGGAAGTTGGTGTGTGCTTGAATGGTGAGCATAGGGGTAAAATAAGTCTGTCACCATCTGCTGGATTCCCTCGCTGTCCATCATAGTGTGTTTATTTGAGACAGCCAGGGAGTCTACTAACACAAGGAACCGTCCAGGGGCCCAAAAATCTAATTAAACTAAGTGGAAAATCAAATCAAAAGGAAGTAAGGGGAGACATGAAATTGTTAGGGTAGTGCATGGTATAAGAAATACACTAATATATGAAACCATCACATCAAGGGTGGGTGTGTTTATGTCAATGTATGCGAGTGATGTGTCATGGGTAAGCATACTGGAGGAAGGAACCAGAAGTGGAGCTCTTGTGTTGGATGTAGTGTATTTCCGTTGAATCTTGGTTAAGATAGGCTCCATGGTTCCCAATGTAAAAGAAAATGAAAGAAAAATAAATAAATAAATAAATAAATAAATGAGTGAATGAATGAATGAAAGAAAGAAAGGGGGGTGAGGGAGGATGTATGATATTTTAAGAGGCATGTCAAGTCATGTAGTGAATGTAATGTCTAAAGTGGGTGTAGTGGAAAGAAAACTTATAGGCGTATATTCTGATATTCAGGGGGAGCACATGACAGAAGGGGAAGAAAACAATGGCACTGGCTAGGTTAGGTTTATGATAGTGAGTTTATTGATGGTGTTGAACCGTTAGTTGCACGGGCCTATTGCTGCTGCCTCTTCTGTTTGGGTATATTATCCCCCTAGAACCATTGTGTGTATGTGTGTGTATGTGTGTGTGTGTGTGTGTGTGTGTGTGTGTGTGTGTGTGTGTGTGTGTGTGTGTGTGTGTGTGTGTGTGTGTGTGTGTGTGTGTGTGTGTGTGTGTGTGTGTGTGTGTGTGTGTGTGTGTGTGTGTGTGTGTGTGTGTGTGTCTACTCCTTGCTGTTGAGTCCAGATGGAGCCAGAGTGTTAAGTTTGTCTATCCATCTGGACTCTGCCGCTCTTCTTTGAGTCTTTGTCCAGGACTCCTGAGACTCCAAACCCGTGATTTGTAGGTTTGCTATGGGGTGTGTCTGGAAGTGTTGGACCAAATGTGTGGGTAATTTGTTATTGTTTATTGTGTATAGGTGTTGTTTGAGGCGTGTGAGGATGGTATAGCCAGTCTCCCCTACATATATGTTGTGGCATAATGTGCAGGTGATGGCATATACAATGTTACTGCTGTGAATGTTCATTAGTTTTTTGATGGGGATGGAGGTGTGTGTATGTTTGTTGTGTATGTTGGAGAGTTGTCTGTAGTACTGGTGCTCAATGGGTAGTGTGGGGGCTGGCCGGTTGGAGAACTTGGTGTGAACCAGAATGTCCTTTAGGTTGGGGTTTCTACGGAAGGCTGAGATGGGTCTGAATGGTTGGAGTGGGGGGAATGTGTGCTGTGTGTCAGTAAAGGCTGTCTTGAGTTTTGAGTGGATGTATTTGTTAATGTGTGAGTAAGTACTGATTATAGGTATGTTCAGCAGTTCAGGTTCTGCAGGGGGAATGGGGGCTCTAAGGAAAGTATGAGGGTGTAGGGAAGGGATTGGGTGGGTGGGATTGGGATACGGACCCGGAGTAGGGAAAGGGATAGAGTGTTGCAGGGGTACCTGGTACCGGGAGCTGTGTGAAGAGGAATGGTTGGGGTTAGGGTTAGGGTCGGGGTTAGGGTTAGGGTTAGGGTTAAGGTCGGGGTTAGGGTTAGGGTTAAGGTTAAGGTAAGGGTTAAGGTTAGGGTTAAGGTTAGGGTTAAGGTTAGGGTTGGGGTTAGGGTTGGGGTTAGGGTTAGGGTTAGGGTTAGGGTTAGGGTTGGGGTTAGGGTTAGGGTTGGGGTTAGGGTTAGGGTTAGGGTTAGGGTTAGGGTTAGGGTTAGGGTTAGGGTTAGGGTTAGGGTTAGGGTTAGGGTTAGGGTTAGGGTTAGGGTTAGGGTTAGGGTTAGGGTTAGGGTTAGGGTTAGGGTTAGGGTTAGGGTTAGGGTTAGGGTTAGGGTTAGGGTTAGGGTTAGGGTTAGGGTTAGGGTTAGGGTTAGGGTTAGGGTTAGGGTTAGGTTTATGATAGTGAGTTTATTGATGGTGTTAAACCGTTAGTTGCACGGGCCTATTGCTGCTGCCTCTTCTGTTTGGGTATATTATCCCCCTAGAACCATTGTGTGTATGTGTGTGTATGTGTGTGTGTGTGTGTGTGTGTGTGTGTGTGTGTGTGTGTGTGTGTGTGTGTGTCTACTCCTTGCTGTTGAGTCCAGATGGAGCCAGAGTGTTAAGTTTGTCTATCCATCTGGACTCTGCCGCTCTTCTTTGAGTCTTTGTCCAGGACTCCTGAGACTCCAAACCCGTGATTTGTAGGTTTGCTATGGGGTGTGTCTGGAAGTGTTGGACCAAATGTGTGGGTAATTTGTTATTGTTTATTGTGTATAGGTGTTGTTTGAGGCGTGTGAGGATGGTATAGCCAGTCTCCCCTACATATATGTTGTGGCATAATGTGCAGGTGATGGCATATACAATGTTACTGCTGTGAATGTTCATTAGTTTTTTGATGGGGATGGAGGTGTGTGTATGTTTGTTGTGTATGTTGGACAGTTGTCTGTAGTACTGGTGCTCAATGGGTAGTGTGGGGGCTGGCCGGTTGGAGAACTTGGTGTGAACCAGCATGTCCTTTAGGTTGGGGTTTCTACGGAAGGCTGAGATGGGTCTGAATGGTTGGAGTGGGGGGAATGTGTGCTGTGTGTCAGTAAAGGCTGTCTTGAGTTTTGAGTGGATGTATTTGTTAATGTGTGAGTAAGTACTGATTATAGGTATGTTCAGCGGTTCAGGTTCTGCAGGGGGAATGGGGGCTCTAAGGAAAGTATGAGGGTGTAGGGAAGGGATTGGGTGGGTGGGATTGGGATACGGACCCGGAGTAGGGAAAGGGATAGAGTGTTGCAGGGGTACCTGGTACCGGGAGCTGTGTGAAGAGGAATGGTTGGGGTTAGGGTTAGGGTCGGGGTTAGGGTTAGGGTTAGGGTTAAGGTCGGGGTTAGGGTTAGGGTTAAGGTTAAGGTAAGGGTTAAGGTTAGGGTTAAGGTTAGGGTTAAGGTTAGGGTTGGGGTTAGGGTTGGGGTTAGGGTTAGGGTTAGGGTTAGGGTTAAGGTTAGGGTTAGGGTTAGGGTTAGGGTTAGGGTTAGGGTTAGGGTTAGGGTTAGGGTTAGGGTTAGGGTTAGGGTTAGGGTTAGGGTTAGGGTTAGGGTTAGGGTTAGGGTTAGGGTTAGGGTTAGGGTTAGGGTTAGGGTTAGGGTTAGGGTTAGGGTTAGGGTTAGGGTTAGGGTTAGGGTTAGGGTTAGGGTTAGGGTTAGGGTTAGGGTTAGGGTTAGGGTTAGGGTTAGGGTTAGGGTTAGGGTTAGGGTTAGGGTTAGGGTTAGGGTTAGGGTTAGGGTTAGGGTTAGGGTTAGGGTTAGGGTTAGGGTTAGGGTTAGGGTTAGGGTTAGGGTTAGGGTTAGGGTTAGGGTTAGGGTTAGGGTTAGGGTTAGGGTTAGGGTTAGGGTTAGGGTTAGGGTTAGGGTTAGGGTTAGGGTTAGGGTTAGGGTTAGGGTTAGGGTTAGGGTTAGGGTTAGGGTTAGGGTTAGGGTTAGGGTTAGGGTTAGGGTTAGGGTTAGGGTTAGGGTTAGGGTTAGGGTTAGGGTTAGGGTTAGGGTTAGGGTTAGGGTTAGGGTTAGGGTTAGGGTTAGGGTTAGGGTTAGGGTTAGGGTTAGGGTTAGGGTTAGGGTTAGGGTTAGGGTTAGGGTTAGGGTTAGGGTTAGGGTTAGGGTTAGGGTTAGGGTTAGGGTTAGGGTTAGGGTTAGGGTTAGGGTTAGGGTTAGGGTTAGGGTTAGGGTTAGGGTTAGGGTTAGGGTTAGGGTTAGGGTTAGGGTTAGGGTTAGGGTTAGGGTTAGGGTTAGGGTTAGGGTTAGGGTTAGGGTTAGGGTTAGGGTTAGGGTTAGGGTTAGGGTTAGGGTTAGGGTTAGGGTTAGGGTTAGGGTTAGGGTTAGGGTTAGGGTTAGGGTTAGGGTTAGGGTTAGGGTTAGGGTTAGGGTTAGGGTTAGGGTTAGGGTTAGGGTTAGGGTTAGGGTTAGGGTTAGGGTTAGGGTTAGGGTTAGGGTTAGGGTTAGGGTTAGGGTTAGGGTTAGGGTTAGGGTTAGGGTTAGGGTTAGGGTTAGGGTTAGGGTTAGGGTTAGGGTTAGGGTTAGGGTTAGGGTTA
Organism: Thymallus thymallus; assembly: GCA_023634145.1. Classification (NCBI taxonomy): domain Eukaryota; kingdom Metazoa; phylum Chordata; class Actinopteri; order Salmoniformes; family Salmonidae; genus Thymallus; species Thymallus thymallus. Next base: position 28,321 of record JAKYLM010000315.1, read on the forward strand.
GGGTTAGGGTTAGGGTTAGGGTTAGGGTTAGGGTTAGGGTTAGGGTTAGGGTTAGGGTTAGGGTTAGGGTTAGGGTTAGGGTTAGGGTTAGGGTTAGGGTTAGGGTTAGGGTTAGGGTTAGGGTTAGGGTTAGGGTTAGGGTTAGGGTTAGGGTTAGGGTTAGGGTTAGGGTTAGGGTTAGGGTTAGGGTTAGGGTTAGGGTTAGGGTTAGGGTTAGGGTTAGGGTTAGGGTTAGGGTTAGGGTTAGGGTTAGGGTTAGGGTTAGGGTTAGGGTTAGGGTTAGGGTTAGGGTTAGGGTTAGGGTTAGGGTTAGGGTTAGGGTTAGGGTTAGGGTTAGGGTTAGGGTTAGGGTTAGGGTTAGGGTTAGGGTTAGGGTTAGGGTTAGGGTTAGGGTTAGGGTTAGGGTTAGGGTTAGGGTTAGGGTTAGGGTTAGGGTTAGGGTTAGGGTTAGGGTTAGGGTTAGGGTTAGGGTTAGGGTTAGGGTTAGGGTTAGGGTTAGGGTTAGGGTTAGGGTTAGGGTTAGGGTTAGGGTTAGGGTTAGGGTTAGGGTTAGGGTTAGGGTTAGGGTTAGGGTTAGGGTTAGGGTTAGGGTTAGGGTTAGGGTTAGGGTTAGGGTTAGGGTTAGGGTTAGGGTTAGGGTTAGGGTTAGGGTTAGGGTTAGGGTTAGGGTTAGGGTTAGGGTTAGGGTTAGGGTTAGGGTTAGGGTTAGGGTTAGGGTTAGGGTTAGGGTTAGGGTTAGGGTTAGGGTTAGGGTTAGGGTTAGGGTTAGGGTTAGGGTTAGGGTTAGGGTTAGGGTTAGGGTTAGGGTTAGGGTTAGGGTTAGGGTTAGGGTTAGGGTTAGGGTTAGGGTTAGGGTTAGGGTTAGGGTTAGGGTTAGGGTTAGGGTTAGGGTTAGGGTTAGGGTTAGGGTTAGGGTTAGGGTTAGGGTTAGGGTTAGGGTTAGGGTTAGGGTTAGGGTTAGGGTTAGGGTTAGGGTTAGGGTTAGGGTTAGGGTTAGGGTTAGGGTTAGGGTTAGGGTTAGGGTTAGGGTTAGGGTTAGGGTTAGGGTTAGGGTTAGGGTTAGGGTTAGGGTTAGGGTTAGGGTTAGGGTTAGGGTTAGGGTTAGGGTTAGGGTTAGGGTTAGGGTTAGGGTTAGGGTTAGGGTTAGGGTTAGGGTTAGGGTTAGGGTTAGGGTTAGGGTTAGGGTTAGGGTTAGGGTTAGGGTTAGGGTTAGGGTTAGGGTTAGGGTTAGGGTTAGGGTTAGGGTTAGGGTTAGGGTTAGGGTTAGGGTTAGGGTTAGGGTTAGGGTTAGGGTTAGGGTTAGGGTTAGGGTTAGGGTTAGGGTTAGGGTTAGGGTTAGGGTTAGGGTTAGGGTTAGGGTTAGGGTTAGGGTTAGGGTTATGATAGTGAGTTTATTGATGGTGTTGAACCGTTAGTTGCACGGGCCTATTGCTGCTGCCTCTTCTGTTTGGGTATATTATCCCCCTAGAACCATTGTGTGTATGTGTGTGTATGTGTGTGTGTGTGTGTGTGTGTGTGTGTGTGTGTGTGTGTGTGTGTGTGTGTGTGTGTGTGTGTGTGTGTGTGTGTGTGTGTGTGTGTGTGTGTGTGTGTGTGTGTGTGTGTGTGTGTCTACTCCTTGCTGTTGAGTCCAGATGGAGCCAGAGTGTTAAGTTTGTCTATCCATCTGGACTCTGCCGCTCTTCTTTGAGTCTTTGTCCAGGACTCCTGAGACTCCAAACCCGTGATTTGTAGGTTTGCTATGGGGTGTGTCTGGAAGTGTTGGACCAAATGTGTGGGTAATTTGTTATTGTTTATTGTGTATAGGTGTTGTTTGAGGCGTGTGAGGATGGTATAGCCAGTCTCCCCTACATATATGTTGTGGCATAATGTGCAGGTGATGGCATATACAATGTTACTGCTGTGAATGTTCATTAGTTTTTTGATGGGGATGGAGGTGTGTGTATGTTTGTTGTGTATGTTGGAGAGTTGTCTGTAGTACTGGTGCTCAATGGGTAGTGTGGGGGCTGGCCGGTTGGAGAACTTGGTGTGAACCAGAATGTCCTTTAGGTTGGGGTTTCTACGGAAGGCTGAGATGGGTCTGAATGGTTGGAGTGGGGGGAATGTGTGCTGTGTGTCAGTAAAGGCTGTCTTGAGTTTTGAGTGGATGTATTTGTTAATGTGTGAGTAAGTACTGATTATAGGTATGTTCAGCAGTTCAGGTTCTGCAGGGGGAATGGGGGCTCTAAGGAAAGTATGAGGGTGTAGGGAAGGGATTGGGTGGGTGGGATTGGGATACGGACCCGGAGTAGGGAAAGGGATAGAGTGTTGCAGGGGTACCTGGTACCGGGAGCTGTGTGAAGAGGAATGGTTGGGGTTAGGGTTAGGGTCGGGGTTAGGGTTAGGGTTAGGGTTAAGGTCGGGGTTAGGGTTAGGGTTAAGGTTAAGGTAAGGGTTAAGGTTAGGGTTAAGGTTAGGGTTAAGGTTAGGGTTGGGGTTAGGGTTGGGGTTAGGGTTAGGGTTAGGGTTAGGGTTAGGGTTGGGGTTAGGGTTAGGGTTGGGGTTGGGGTTAGGGTTAGGGTTAAGGTCGGGGTTAGGGTTAGGGTTAAGGTTAGGGTTAGGGTTGGGGTTAGGGTTAGGGTTGGGGTTGGGGTTGGGGTTAGGGTTAGGGTTAGGGTAGGGATGTGGAATCTGTGTTTGGCCATTGGTCCTGTAGGGGGCAGGTGGGAGAAGAGGGTTGACAGGGTTACCTGGTTGTCTGTCAGTAATCTCTGTCAGTGTGTTGGCCTTGATATGTCTAAGATATCTTTTTGTATATCCCCTTCTCCTGAGTGCCCTGAAAAGTGTTTGTGTGGCTGTGTTGAAATCATTATGTTGTGTGCATAATCTGTGGAAGCGTATAATTTGTGACTTGACAATGCCTCTGAATGTGTGTTTGGGGTGAAAACTTGCTCTGTGTAGTAGTGCATGTGTGTCTGTTTCCTTAAAGTAAACTTTTGTCTGTAAAATGGTTGTGTCTGTTGTGGCGTCCGGGAAAAAAACGGTGGTGTCTAAAAAATGGATGTGTTGTGTGTGTATGACATATTTCACTTTGATGGTTGGATGATGGTTGTTCAGAATGTTGATGAATGTATGAAAGTCCTCCAGGTTGTGCTGCCACACTCCGAAGATATCATCCAGATATCGTTTGTATAGCATGGGGCGCAATGGGCAAGTTTCCAGGACAGTTTGTTCCCAGTCTGCCATATATATGTTTGCATAAGCTGGTGCAAATTTTTTGCCCATTGCAGTCCCATGTATCTGTAGGTATTGTTGGTTGTTGAATGTGAAATCATTGTTTGTTAACCCCAGTTCTAATAACTTTATGATGTGTGTGTCAGGTCTGTTTGTAGCTGGATATCTTCGGAGTGCGGCTTCCACTGCTGCTATTCCTGCTGAAATATTGATGTTTGTGTAAAGGGAGTCTATGTCAATTGTGAATAAACATGCATTTGCTGGAACTGGAATGGTGCGGAGTGTATCTATGAAATGGTATGTATCCCTTATGTAGCTGTCATGTCTTTGTGAGATGGGGTTGAGAAAATGGTCAATGAACTCAGCTGCCGGAGAGGACTCGCTTCCGCAGTCCGACACAATGGGTCTTCCCGTTGGGACCTGGAAAGGGACAGTCCACGTTTCTGGAGTTTTGTGAATTTTTGGTAGAAGGTAAAAGAGTCTCTGTCTGGGAATGTCTGGTCCATCTAAGTATTGTTTTTGTTTGTGTGAAATGAAGTTTTGAGAGTAGAGGTCCGCTATAATCTGTCTGATGTGTGTCTGTGTCTGTATCTGTGTTGAGGTGGGGATGGGAGTGTAGTGTTGTGTGTTGGAGAGTTGTCGGTTGGCTTCCAAGAGGTATTGTTGATGGTCCATTATTACTATCTTGGAGCCTTTATCTGCTGGTTTTATTGTTATGTGTTTGTTGGTCTTTAATGAAACTATAGCTTTTCTTTCCTCTTCCGTGAGATTATGTGTAGTGGTTATAGTGGATGTATGTGAGTCCCTAATGATCTGTGTGTTGGTTTTGATAAGTTTCCTAATGGGTTGGGATAGGGTCCGTGAAGGAGGTTCCCATTGGGATCTGGCAGTAAATGGCCTGGTGTTGAAGTCCGTTGTATAATTAAAATGGTCTAACAGTCTGAGGTTTCTATGATACCTGTGGATATCCCTCTCCAGGTCCCCGCGGTCAGACCGCATCGGCGTGGGGATGAATGTCAGACCTCTCTCCAGCAGCTGAGTCTCCGCCGGGGATAAAATGAGAACAGTGGAAAGGTTCATGATGTTACTCTGATGGTGGAGGGGCTGTGATGTTAGCGTCCCCTCCTCTACCACTTTAACTGTGATGCCCAGTGTTTGAGAATTCTCTCTGCTGTTGCGGATGTCCAGTGTATGTTATCGTTTTCGGCAGTATGGAATTCTGAGTGATGTATTTCTAATAAAACGTTATAGTGTGTTGCAATGTATGCATTGATATGTTTGAGTATGTCTTTCTGTTGCTGTGTGAAAGTGGGTGAGAGGTTGATGATAGGCCAGTAGATGGTGGCATTCGGGTACATACTCATTGCTTTGTTGTGTAGTGTTTGTAATTGACTGATGGGTGTGGACTTGTTGGCCTGGTCTTTATTGTTCAGCCCCAGGGACAGCACAAGTACTTTGGTGTTGGGGTTCGGGGTGGCCTTTGCCAAGACTCCAGTTATGTGGTGGAATTGTGCTCCAGGGTAGCTGTCTATTTGAATGTGTTTGTAGGGGTGTGGTGGGATTCTACTGAGATTAGAATCTCCTATGATGGCTATAGGTTTGTGTGAATGTATGTTCCATTGGTGTATCTTTCTGGATGTGTGACTATGTCTGGTAGGTTTGTACAGTAGTTGGGGAGATGCTGGAGATATTGGGGTGGAGTGCCTAGGTGTAGGTAGGGGTGAAAGTCTAATATTAGGTTCAAAGATGACCCTCCTATGTGATGTTGTTACTGGCCTGATCTGTGGGGAGGAAAGGATGGGGGAAGTGTTCTGTGAAAAGTTGAGGGGTATCCCCCTCTCAGTGGGCTTTTGAGGGAGCCCACCGTGTGGGGACACATCAACTGGGGTGGGTAATAGGGGGGGTCTTGGGATTGGAGAGGTGGGTTTAAGGGAGGGATCAGAAGAGACTCTTTTGGGACTCAGTTTCCCCTTAGTTGGTCTATTCATCATGTTAGGGTTATCCTCCACCCTCCCTCCCCTCTCCAAGTCCCCAGACTTAGGCTGGTGTTTAGGTAGATTGGCATGGGTCTCTGTGGGAATAGGAATGATAATGTTAGTGTCAGATGTGGAAAACCCTGAGATGGTAAAAACAGGTTGCACAGCTACATTGCTAGTTATGAGCGTATCCGGTGGTTGTGCTGTCCCTGGGGTCACAGTGGGCGGGGAAATGATGCCGGTGTGTACCTGACTGTTTGATGTGTGTATGACCTGTGCTTCAACTGTGCGTGTGTTGGCCCTAATATGTTCTATGTCCAAGCCGATGGGCTGTAGGGGTGGAAAGTCCTCTTCAATCAATTCAAACTGGGTCATAAACGGGTTGGTGGGTTCTGCTGAAGTTCTGGGTGGAGGGTGTGCAGTGTTGTCTGGTGTCTGGGTCAAAGTAGCAGCCGGATTGGATTGAAGGGATATGAAGTCAGTAGTGTTGTCCGGAGAAGGTATTTTCGCATCATGGGCTGCAGTGGGGGCTTTACCCATAAGGCCTGATCTGGGGGTTAGTGGTAAAGTCTCTAATATCTGTCTCTTCAAGTTTACTGTCATAAGTGGAGGGATTTTCCTGGCGGGGACTCGTTGGGGCAGTCCTGTGGTCTGGGTGGTTTGTGGTGTTGGGGCTCGTGGGGAAAGTCCAGTGGTCTGGGTGGTTCGTGGTGTTGGGGCTCGTGGGGAAAGTCCAGTGGTCTGGGTGGTTCGTGGTGTTGGGGCTCGTCGGGAAAGTCCAGTGGTCTGGGTGGGTAGTCTAGGGTGCAGGTTCCCCTGTGGTGCTGGGGTGGGGGTGAGGGGACGAGTAACTGGGGTGGGGGTGGGTGTTTCCGTAGTTAGTGGGTCCTGTAAAAATAGTCGTACTGTAGGAATAGTGTTGTCACGGAGTCTGTGTCTGTACCTTTGTGTGGCCCAGCGAGTTGCTGTTTGCATGGCAGTATCATTGTAGGGAAAGCCTGTAGGGGATAAAGTGGTCAATATGGTCTCATAGTGGTCCAGCAAAATGTGTATGTTATGTAGCATCCAGTTGTTGGTGTTTGCTGTGACTTTTTCCTTGGTAATGGTGGATGGGGATGATGGTTTGATGAAGTCTGTTAGTTTAACAACATGTTTCATCATCCCCACTGGGAAGGTGTTGGTTGTAAGTGCGTGTTGTATGATCTGTTTGTGGTGTGTGGCCTGTATCAGTTTGAAGTAGGTCTTGGTTGCGTGTTGGATGGAAAGTGTAGTGTCTGGTACTTTGTGTGGGGCTGTAGTGTAGATGTTTGTCTCCCCCTCTTCTGGAAGGGTGTCTAAAACAGAAAATCTATTACTGAACATATTTAATCCAGTCAATGCTAAAACACAAGAAACAGTAATCCAATATGCTCACCGCCTTAAAACATAGGAGAAGTCCTTGGAGAAAGGGGGTAAAAACATATGTGGATGACACAAAACAACAACCAGCTGATGGTATTGTTGGTTTTTTCTTCGTACCTGGGAGCGACCCAGGTACTCTGTTTGTAGTCTGTAGTCTTCTTCTTGGTGGATAGTGCTTCTTGTTGGAGTGGCTGGTTGTTGAGTCTCTCTGTCCTCACAATAACTGGATTAAAAGTTCAATTTTAATGTTTAAAAACAAGAATGTCCCTAAAAAACCTTTTTCCAAGTAAAAGATAAAAGGAAAAAAAAGGGGGGGGTTGAAGGGGTAAAACAGGGTATCTTGTTTAAAAACCAGGATGTCTCTAAAATACTTTATTCTGGGTAAAATGAGAAAAGAACAGGGTGCCTGACGTTTCGCATGTAATGCTTCTTCAGAGGCTATGGGGTAACTATGATTGGGGATGGAAAATAAATGAAATATTGGAGGGAAAAAACATTTTTTGGAGGGAAAGTGGTGGGTGCTTAGACAGTGACCTTTTGGAGTTACTTCCAGGCTATTGGCGGAATAGGTTGTCCATCCTACTTTGAAAGGGAATGATTGGTCTCTTTGAGGTATGTCATCCTCCAAGTATAGGAGTTGGTATGTGCTACTGTGATAGGTTGAGGGAAAAAGTGGGTGGATGCTCTAAAAGTTGCCCTGGGGGAGTTTCCTTCAAAGCTATTGGTAAAATCAGTGATCCATCATCCTATTGAAAGGAGTGGTAGGTTGGTTTAATGTATGTCCCTCCTTGATTGTAGGAAGTTGGTGTGTGCTTGAATGGTGAGCATAGGGGTAAAATAAGTCTGTCACCATCTGCTGGATTCCCTCGCTGTCCATCATAGTGTGTTTATTTGAGACAGCCAGGGAGTCTACTAACACAAGGAACCGTCCAGGGGCCCAAAAATCTAATCAAACTAAGTGGAAAATCAAATCAAAAGGAAGTAAGGGGAGACATGAAATTGTTAGGGTAGTGCATGGTATAAGAAATACACTAATATATGAAACCATCACATCAAGGGTGGGTGTGTTTATGTCAATGTATGCGAGTGGTGTGTCATGGGTAAGCATACTGGAGGAAGGAACCAGAAGTGGAGCTCTTGTGTTGGATGTAGTGTATTTCCGTTGAATCTTGGTTAAGATAGGCTCCATGGTTCCCAATGTAAAAGAAAATGAAAGAAAAATAAATAAATAAATAAATAAATGAGTGAATGAATGAATGAAAGAAAGAAAGGGGGGTGAGGGAGGATGTATGATATTTTAAGAGGCATGTCAAGTCATGTAGTGAATGTAATGTCTAAAGTGGGTGTAGTGGAAAGAAAACTTATAGGCGTATATTCTGATATTCAGGGGGAGCACATGACAGAAGGGGAAGAAAACAATGGCACTGGCTAGGTTAGGTTTATGATAGTGAGTTTATTGATGGTGTTAAACCGTTAGTTGCACGGGCCTATTGCTGCTGCCTCTTCTGTTTGGGTATATTATCCCCCTAGAACCATTGTGTGTATGTGTGTGTATGTGTGTGTGTGTGTGTGTGTGTGTGTGTGTGTGTGTGTGTGTGTGTGTGTGTGTGTGTGTGTGTGTGTGTGTGTGTGTGTGTGTGTGTGTGTGTGTGTGTGTGTGTGTGTGTGTGTGTGTGTGTGTGTGTGTGTGTCTACTCCTTGCTGTTGAGTCCAGATGGAGCCAGAGTGTTAAGTTTGTCTATCCATCTGGACTCTGCCGCTCTTCTTTGAGTCTTTGTCCAGGACTCCTGAGACTCCAAACCCGTGATTTGTAGGTTTGCTATGGGGTGTGTCTGGAAGTGTTGGACCAAATGTGTGGGTAATTTGTTATTGTTTATTGTGTATAGGTGTTGTTTGAGGCGTGTGAGGATGGTATAGCCAGTCTCCCCTACATATATGTTGTGGCATAATGTGCAGGTGATGGCATATACAATGTTACTGCTGTGAATGTTCATTAGTTTTTTGATGGGGATGGAGGTGTGTGTATGTTTGTTGTGTATGTTGGAGAGTTGTCTGTAGTACTGGTGCTCAATGGGTAGTGTGGGGGCTGGCCGGTTGGAGAACTTGGTGTGAACCAGAATGTCCTTTAGGTTGGGGTTTCTACGGAAGGCTGAGATGGGTCTGAATGGTTGGAGTGGGGGGAATGTGTGCTGTGTGTCAGTAAAGGCTGTCTTGAGTTTTGAGTGGATGTATTTGTTAATGTGTGAGTAAGTACTGATTATAGGTATGTTCAGCAGTTCAGGTTCTGCAGGGGGAATGGGGGCTCTAAGGAAAGTATGAGGGTGTAGGGAAGGGATTGGGTGGGTGGGATTGGGATACGGACCCGGAGTAGGGAAAGGGATAGAGTGTTGCAGGGGTACCTGGTACCGGGAGCTGTGTGAAGAGGAATGGTTAGGGTTAGGGTTAGGGTTAGGGTTAGGGTTAGGGTTAGGGTTAGGGTTAGGGTTAGGGTTAGGGTTAGGGTTAGGGTTAGGGTTAGGGTTAGGGTTAGGGTTAGGGTTAGGGTTAGGGTTAGGGTTAGGGTTAGGGTTAGGGTTAGGGTTAGGGTTAGGGTTAGGGTTAGGGTTAGGGTTAGGGTTAGGGTTAGGGTTAGGGTTAGGGTTAGGGTTAGGGTTAGGGTTAGGGTTAGGGTTAGGGTTAGGGTTAGGGTTAGGGTTAGGGTTAGGGTTAGGGTTAGGGTTAGGGTTAGGGTTAGGGTTAGGGTTAGGGTTAGGGTTAGGGTTAGGGTTAGGGTTAGGGTTAGGGTTAGGGTTAGGGTTAGGGTTAGGGTTAGGGTTAGGGTTAGGGTTAGGGTTAGGGTTAGGGTTAGGGTTAGGGTTAGGGTTAGGGTTAGGGTTAGGGTTAGGGTTAGGGTTAGGGTTAGGGTTAGGGTTAGGGTTAGGGTTAGGGTTAGGGTTAGGGTTAGGGTTAGGGTTAGGGTTAGGGTTAGGGTTAGGGTTAGGGTTAGGGTTAGGGTTAGGGTTAGGGTTAGGGTTAGGGTTAGGGTTAGGGTTAGGGTTAGGGTTAGGGTTAGGGTTAGGGTTAGGGTTAGGGTTAGGGTTAGGGTTAGGGTTAGGGTTAGGGTTAGGGTTAGGGTTAGGGTTAGGGTTAGGGTTAGGGTTAGGGTTAGGGTTAGGGTTAGGGTTAGGGTTAGGGTTAGGGTTAGGGTTAGGGTTAGGGTTAGGGTTAGGGTTAGGGTTAGGGTTAGGGTTAGGGTTAGGGTTAGGGTTAGGGTTAGGGTTAGGGTTAGGGTTAGGGTTAGGGTTAGGGTTAGGGTTAGGGTTAGGGTTAGGGTTAGGGTTAGGGTTAGGGTTAGGGTTAGGGTTAGGGTTAGGGTTAGGGTTAGGGTTAGGGTTAGGGTTAGGGTTAGGGTTAGGGTTAGGGTTAGGGTTAGGGTTAGGGTTAGGGTTAGGGTTAGGGTTAGGGTTAGGGTTAGGGTTAGGGTTAGGGTTAGGGTTAGGGTTAGGGTTAGGGTTAGGGTTAGGGTTAGGGTTAGGGTTAGGGTTAGGGTTAGGGTTAGGGTTAGGGTTAGGGTTAGGGTTAGGGTTAGGGTTAGGGTTAGGGTTAGGGTTAGGGTTAGGGTTAGGGTTAGGGTTAGGGTTAGGGTTAGGGTTAGGGTTAGGGTTAGGGTTAGGGTTAGGGTTAGGGTTAGGGTTAGGGTTAGGGTTAGGGTTAGGGTTAGGGTTAGGGTTAGGGTTAGGGTTAGGGTTAGGGTTAGGGTTAGGGTTAGGGTTAGGGTTAGGGTTAGGGTTAGGGTTAGGGTTAGGGTTAGGGTTAGGGTTAGGGTTAGGGTTAGGGTTAGGGTTAGGGTTAGGGTTAGGGTTAGGGTTAGGGTTAGGGTTAGGGTTAGGGTTAGGGTTAGGGTTAGGGTTAGGGTTAGGGTTAGGGTTAGGGTTAGGGTTAGGGTTAGGGTTAGGGTTAGGGTTAGGGTTAGGGTTAGGGTTAGGGTTAGGGTTAGGGTTAGGGTTAGGGTTAGGGTTAGGGTTAGGGTTAGGGTTAGGGTTAGGGTTAGGGTTAGGGTTAGGGTTAGGGTTAGGGTTAGGGTTAGGGTTAGGGTTAGGGTTAGGGTTAGGGTTAGGGTTAGGGTTAGGGTTAGGGTTAGGGTTAGGGTTAGGGTTAGGGTTAGGGTTAGGGTTAGGGTTAGGGTTAGGGTTAGGGTTAGGGTTAGGGTTAGGGTTAGGGTTAGGGTTAGGGTTAGGGTTAGGGTTAGGGTTAGGGTTAGGGTTAGGGTTAGGGTTAGGGTTAGGGTTAGGGTTAGGGTTAGGGTTAGGGTTAGGGTTAGGGTTAGGGTTAGGGTTAGGGTTAGGGTTAGGGTTAGGGTTAGGGTTAGGGTTAGGGTTAGGGTTAGGGTTAGGGTTAGGGTTAGGGTTAGGGTTAGGGTTAGGGTTAGGGTTAGGGTTAGGGTTAGGGTTAGGGTTAGGGTTAGGGTTAGGGTTAGGGTTAGGGTTAGGGTTAGGGTTAGGGTTAGGGTTAGGGTTAGGGTTAGGGTTAGGGTTAGGGTTAGGGTTAGGGTTAGGGTTAGGGTTAGGGTTAGGGTTAGGGTTAGGGTTAGGGTTAGGGTTAGGGTTAGGGTTAGGGTTAGGGTTAGGGTTAGGGTTAGGGTTAGGGTTAGGGTTAGGGTTAGGGTTAGGGTTAGGGTTAGGGTTAGGGTTAGGGTTAGGGTTAGGGTTAGGGTTAGGGTTAGGGTTAGGGTTAGGGTTAGGGTTAGGGTTAGGGTTAGGGTTAGGGTTAGGGTTAGGGTTAGGGTTAGGGTTAGGGTTAGGGTTAGGGTTAGGGTTAGGGTTAGGGTTAGGGTTAGGGTTAGGGTTAGGGTTAGGGTTAGGGTTAGGGTTAGGGTTAGGGTTAGGGTTAGGGTTAGGGTTAGGGTTAGGGTTAGGGTTAGGGTTAGGGTTAGGGTTAGGGTTAGGGTTAGGGTTAGGGTTAGGGTTAGGGTTAGGGTTAGGGTTAGGGTTAGGGTTAGGGTTAGGGTTAGGGTTAGGGTTAGGGTTAGGGTTAGGGTTAGGGTTAGGGTTAGGGTTAGGGTTAGGGTTAGGGTTAGGGTTAGGGTTAGGGTTAGGGTTAGGGTTAGGGTTAGGGTTAGGGTTAGGGTTAGGGTTAGGGTTAGGGTTAGGGTTAGGGTTAGGGTTAGGGTTAGGGTTAGGGTTAGGGTTAGGGTTAGGGTTAGGGTTAGGGTTAGGGTTAGGGTTAGGGTTAGGGTTAGGGTTAGGGTTAGGGTTAGGGTTAGGGTTAGGGTTAGGGTTAGGGTTAGGGTTAGGGTTAGGGTTAGGGTTAGGGTTAGGGTTAGGGTTAGGGTTAGGGTTAGGGTTAGGGTTAGGGTTAGGGTTAGGGTTAGGGTTAGGGTTAGGGTTAGGGTTAGGGTTAGGGTTAGGGTTAGGGTTAGGGTTAGGGTTAGGGTTAGGGTTAGGGTTAGGGTTAGGGTTAGGGTTAGGGTTAGGGTTAGGGTTAGGGTTAGGGTTAGGGTTAGGGTTAGGGTTAGGGTTAGGGTTAGGGTTAGGGTTAGGGTTAGGGTTAGGGTTAGGGTTAGGGTTAGGGTTAGGGTTAGGGTTAGGGTTAGGGTTAGGGTTAGGGTTAGGGTTAGGGTTAGGGTTAGGGTTAGGGTTAGGGTTAGGGTTAGGGTTAGGGTTAGGGTTAGGGTTAGGGTTAGGGTTAGGGTTAGGGTTAGGGTTAGGGTTAGGGTTAGGGTTAGGGTTAGGGTTAGGGTTAGGGTTAGGGTTAGGGTTAGGGTTAGGGTTAGGGTTAGGGTTAGGGTTAGGGTTAGGGTTAGGGTTAGGGTTAGGGTTAGGGTTAGGGTTAGGGTTAGGGTTAGGGTTAGGGTTAGGGTTAGGGTTAGGGTTAGGGTTAGGGTTAGGGTTAGGGTTAGGGTTAGGGTTAGGGTTAGGGTTAGGGTTAGGGTTAGGGTTAGGGTTAGGGTTAGGGTTAGGGTTAGGGTTAGGGTTAGGGTTAGGGTTAGGGTTAGGGTTAGGGTTAGGGTTAGGGTTAGGGTTAGGGTTAGGGTTAGGGTTAGGGTTAGGGTTAGGGTTAGGGTTAGGGTTAGGGTTAGGGTTAGGGTTAGGGTTAGGGTTAGGGTTAGGGTTAGGGTTAGGGTTAGGGTTAGGGTTAGGGTTAGGGTTAGGGTTAGGGTTAGGGTTAGGGTTAGGGTTAGGGTTAGGGTTAGGGTTAGGGTTAGGGTTAGGGTTAGGGTTAGGGTTAGGGTTAGGGTTAGGGTTAGGGTTAGGGTTAGGGTTAGGGTTAGGGTTAGGGTTAGGGTTAGGGTTAGGGTTAGGGTTAGGGTTAGGGTTAGGGTTAGGGTTAGGGTTAGGGTTAGGGTTAGGGTTAGGGTTAGGGTTAGGGTTAGGGTTAGGGTTAGGGTTAGGGTTAGGGTTAGGGTTAGGGTTAGGGTTAGGGTTAGGGTTAGGGTTAGGGTTAGGGTTAGGGTTAGGGTTAGGGTTAGGGTTAGGGTTAGGGTTAGGGTTAGGGTTAGGGTTAGGGTTAGGGTTAGGGTTAGGGTTAGGGTTAGGGTTAGGGTTAGGGTTAGGGTTAGGGTTAGGGTTAGGGTTAGGGTTAGGGTTAGGGTTAGGGTTAGGGTTAGGGTTAGGGTTAGGGTTAGGGTTAGGGTTAGGGTTAGGGTTAGGGTTAGGGTTAGGGTTAGGGTTAGGGTTAGGGTTAGGGTTAGGGTTAGGGTTAGGGTTAGGGTTAGGGTTAGGGTTAGGGTTAGGGTTAGGGTTAGGGTTAGGGTTAGGGTTAGGGTTAGGGTTAGGGTTAGGGTTAGGGTTAGGGTTAGGGTTAGGGTTAGGGTTAGGGTTAGGGTTAGGGTTAGGGTTAGGGTTAGGGTTAGGGTTAGGGTTAGGGTTAGGGTTAGGGTTAGGGTTAGGGTTAGGGTTAGGGTTAGGGTTAGGGTTAGGGTTAGGGTTAGGGTTAGGGTTAGGGTTAGGGTTAGGGTTAGGGTTAGGGTTAGGGTTAGGGTTAGGGTTAGGGTTAGGGTTAGGGTTAGGGTTAGGGTTAGGGTTAGGGTTAGGGTTAGGGTTAGGGTTAGGGTTAGGGTTAGGGTTAGGGTTAGGGTTAGGGTTAGGGTTAGGGTTAGGGTTAGGGTTAGGGTTAGGGTTAGGGTTAGGGTTAGGGTTAGGGTTAGGGTTAGGGTTAGGGTTAGGGTTAGGGTTAGGGTTAGGGTTAGGGTTAGGGTTAGGGTTAGGGTTAGGGTTAGGGTTAGGGTTAGGGTTAGGGTTAGGGTTAGGGTTAGGGTTAGGGTTAGGGTTAGGGTTAGGGTTAGGGTTAGGGTTAGGGTTAGGGTTAGGGTTAGGGTTAGGGTTAGGGTTAGGGTTAGGGTTAGGGTTAGGGTTAGGGTTAGGGTTAGGGTTAGGGTTAGGGTTAGGGTTAGGGTTAGGGTTAGGGTTAGGGTTAGGGTTAGGGTTAGGGTTAGGGTTAGGGTTAGGGTTAGGGTTAGGGTTAGGGTTAGGGTTAGGGTTAGGGTTAGGGTTAGGGTTAGGGTTAGGGTTAGGGTTAGGGTTAGGGTTAGGGTTAGGGTTAGGGTTAGGGTTAGGGTTAGGGTTAGGGTTAGGGTTAGGGTTAGGGTTAGGGTTAGGGTTAGGGTTAGGGTTAGGGTTAGGGTTAGGGTTAGGGTTAGGGTTAGGGTTAGGGTTAGGGTTAGGGTTAGGGTTAGGGTTAGGGTTAGGGTTAGGGTTAGGGTTAGGGTTAGGGTTAGGGTTAGGGTTAGGGTTAGGGTTAGGGTTAGGGTTAGGGTTAGGGTTAGGGTTAGGGTTAGGGTTAGGGTTAGGGTTAGGGTTAGGGTTAGGGTTAGGGTTAGGGTTAGGGTTAGGGTTAGGGTTAGGGTTAGGGTTAGGGTTAGGGTTAGGGTTAGGGTTAGGGTTAGGGTTAGGGTTAGGGTTAGGGTTAGGGTTAGGGTTAGGGTTAGGGTTAGGGTTAGGGTTAGGGTTAGGGTTAGGGTTAGGGTTAGGGTTAGGGTTAGGGTTAGGGTTAGGGTTAGGGTTAGGGTTAGGGTTAGGGTTAGGGTTAGGGTTAGGGTTAGGGTTAGGGTTAGGGTTAGGGTTAGGGTTAGGGTTAGGGTTAGGGTTAGGGTTAGGGTTAGGGTTAGGGTTAGGGTTAGGGTTAGGGTTAGGGTTAGGGTTAGGGTTAGGGTTAGGGTTAGGGTTAGGGTTAGGGTTAGGGTTAGGGTTAGGGTTAGGGTTAGGGTTAGGGTTAGGGTTAGGGTTAGGGTTAGGGTTAGGGTTAGGGTTAGGGTTAGGGTTAGGGTTAGGGTTAGGGTTAGGGTTAGGGTTAGGGTTAGGGTTAGGGTTAGGGTTAGGGTTAGGGTTAGGGTTAGGGTTAGGGTTAGGGTTAGGGTTAGGGTTAGGGTTAGGGTTAGGGTTAGGGTTAGGGTTAGGGTTAGGGTTAGGGTTAGGGTTAGGGTTAGGGTTAGGGTTAGGGTTAGGGTTAGGGTTAGGGTTAGGGTTAGGGTTAGGGTTAGGGTTAGGGTTAGGGTTAGGGTTAGGGTTAGGGTTAGGGTTAGGGTTAGGGTTAGGGTTAGGGTTAGGGTTAGGGTTAGGGTTAGGGTTAGGGTTAGGGTTAGGGTTAGGGTTAGGGTTAGGGTTAGGGTTAGGGTTAGGGTTAGGGTTAGGGTTAGGGTTAGGGTTAGGGTTAGGGTTAGGGTTAGGGTTAGGGTTAGGGTTAGGGTTAGGGTTAGGGTTAGGGTTAGGGTTAGGGTTAGGGTTAGGGTTAGGGTTAGGGTTAGGGTTAGGGTTAGGGTTAGGGTTAGGGTTAGGGTTAGGGTTAGGGTTAGGGTTAGGGTTAGGGTTAGGGTTAGGGTTAGGGTTAGGGTTAGGGTTAGGGTTAGGGTTAGGGTTAGGGTTAGGGTTAGGGTTAGGGTTAGGGTTAGGGTTAGGGTTAGGGTTAGGGTTAGGGTTAGGGTTAGGGTTAGGGTTAGGGTTAGGGTTAGGGTTAGGGTTAGGGTTAGGGTTAGGGTTAGGGTTAGGGTTAGGGTTAGGGTTAGGGTTAGGGTTAGGGTTAGGGTTAGGGTTAGGGTTAGGGTTAGGGTTAGGGTTAGGGTTAGGGTTAGGGTTAGGGTTAGGGTTAGGGTTAGGGTTAGGGTTAGGGTTAGGGTTAGGGTTAGGGTTAGGGTTAGGGTTAGGGTTAGGGTTAGGGTTAGGGTTAGGGTTAGGGTTAGGGTTAGGGTTAGGGTTAGGGTTAGGGTTAGGGTTAGGGTTAGGGTTAGGGTTAGGGTTAGGGTTAGGGTTAGGGTTAGGGTTAGGGTTAGGGTTAGGGTTAGGGTTAGGGTTAGGGTTAGGGTTAGGGTTAGGGTTAGGGTTAGGGTTAGGGTTAGGGTTAGGGTTAGGGTTAGGGTTAGGGTTAGGGTTAGGGTTAGGGTTAGGGTTAGGGTTAGGGTTAGGGTTAGGGTTAGGGTTAGGGTTAGGGTTAGGGTTAGGGTTAGGGTTAGGGTTAGGGTTAGGGTTAGGGTTAGGGTTAGGGTTAGGGTTAGGGTTAGGGTTAGGGTTAGGGTTAGGGTTAGGGTTAGGGTTAGGGTTAGGGTTAGGGTTAGGGTTAGGGTTAGGGTTAGGGTTAGGGTTAGGGTTAGGGTTAGGGTTAGGGTTAGGGTTAGGGTTAGGGTTAGGGTTAGGGTTAGGGTTAGGGTTAGGGTTAGGGTTAGGGTTAGGGTTAGGGTTAGGGTTAGGGTTAGGGTTAGGGTTAGGGTTAGGGTTAGGGTTAGGGTTAGGGTTAGGGTTAGGGTTAGGGTTAGGGTTAGGGTTAGGGTTAGGGTTAGGGTTAGGGTTAGGGTTAGGGTTAGGGTTAGGGTTAGGGTTAGGGTTAGGGTTAGGGTTAGGGTTAGGGTTAGGGTTAGGGTTAGGGTTAGGGTTAGGGTTAGGGTTAGGGTTAGGGTTAGGGTTAGGGTTAGGGTTAGGGTTAGGGTTAGGGTTAGGGTTAGGGTTAGGGTTAGGGTTAGGGTTAGGGTTAGGGTTAGGGTTAGGGTTAGGGTTAGGGTTAGGGTTAGGGTTAGGGTTAGGGTTAGGGTTAGGGTTAGGGTTAGGGTTAGGGTTAGGGTTAGGGTTAGGGTTAGGGTTAGGGTTAGGGTTAGGGTTAGGGTTAGGGTTAGGGTTAGGGTTAGGGTTAGGGTTAGGGTTAGGGTTAGGGTTAGGGTTAGGGTTAGGGTTAGGGTTAGGGTTAGGGTTAGGGTTAGGGTTAGGGTTAGGGTTAGGGTTAGGGTTAGGGTTAGGGTTAGGGTTAGGGTTAGGGTTAGGGTTAGGGTTAGGGTTAGGGTTAGGGTTAGGGTTAGGGTTAGGGTTAGGGTTAGGGTTAGGGTTAGGGTTAGGGTTAGGGTTAGGGTTAGGGTTAGGGTTAGGGTTAGGGTTAGGGTTAGGGTTAGGGTTAGGGTTAGGGTTAGGGTTAGGGTTAGGGTTAGGGTTAGGGTTAGGGTTAGGGTTAGGGTTAGGGTTAGGGTTAGGGTTAGGGTTAGGGTTAGGGTTAGGGTTAGGGTTAGGGTTAGGGTTAGGGTTAGGGTTAGGGTTAGGGTTAGGGTTAGGGTTAGGGTTAGGGTTAGGGTTAGGGTTAGGGTTAGGGTTAGGGTTAGGGTTAGGGTTAGGGTTAGGGTTAGGGTTAGGGTTAGGGTTAGGGTTAGGGTTAGGGTTAGGGTTAGGGTTAGGGTTAGGGTTAGGGTTAGGGTTAGGGTTAGGGTTAGGGTTAGGGTTAGGGTTAGGGTTAGGGTTAGGGT
The DNA here is from genome assembly GCA_023634145.1 of Thymallus thymallus. Taxonomy (NCBI): domain Eukaryota; kingdom Metazoa; phylum Chordata; class Actinopteri; order Salmoniformes; family Salmonidae; genus Thymallus; species Thymallus thymallus. Next base: position 45,604 of record JAKYLM010000315.1, read on the forward strand.
TAGGGTTAGGGTTAGGGTTAGGGTTAGGGTTAGGGTTAGGGTTAGGGTTAGGGTTAGGGTTAGGGTTAGGGTTAGGGTTAGGGTTAGGGTTAGGGTTAGGGTTAGGGTTAGGGTTAGGGTTAGGGTTAGGGTTAGGGTTAGGGTTAGGGTTAGGGTTAGGGTTAG
>JAKYLM010000316.1:0-44849 GCA_023634145.1 Thymallus thymallus
CAGGTGTGTGTGTAGCACAGCAAGCATTTGGTCTCCCACACACACACACGCATAAACCAGTACCATGGACACCACATGATATTTAGCTTACGTTGATTGGACTAAATTGTTTTTGGTATCTTTTAGTTGCCACTGTATTAGACTAAGCATTGGTGATTTGATGACGTTGAATGTTAAAGTTGAAATGGTGCTGGAATAGTGGAGGCAGCTCCTGTTTTCTTTGCAAATTGCGGTAACTCTCCATGGTTCTAAATCAATAGTTGTTTAGTAGACCGAAAATGTCGGACATATTAACTTGCTTGACCATGCTGTGGGTCATGTAAGTGTTTGTTACATGCAATATGCTTTGTGGACTTCATGGTTTTGTGATGAAACAAATGTGTGGTTGAATGTATTCTTCTTGTTGTCTATATATCACGGTGTCAAGGCATATGAACTAACAGGTTATAGAGCAAACAACTCAACATAGGTTGTATTTTTTCCCCCTGGCTTGGCTTCCTCTGTGATTTCACAGCTACTGAATCAGATTGTCTGGTTACAATATGATCCTCTCCGTCTCTTGTAGAAGCCTGAAGCACTGTGCTGAATCATTGGATCAGTCACAAAATAACCCTTCCTTCTTCACACTTCTTTTCCAAGGATTATCCCTTTGAACTACTGTTATGTCTCCAGGTTAGATTTTCCTCACATCAATGTATCATTTGATGAATTCCTGATTCACAGCCTACTGTAGTGCATTGTAAATCAATGGTATCTTCAGCTGAGGTGTTGAGCTTTGAACAACAGGTGGTGCTGTTGGACCTGGACTGGGCTACCTGTCTCTCTCTCTCTCTCTCTCTCTCTCTCTCTCTCTCTCTCTCTCTCTCTCTCTCTCACTCTCTCTCTCTCTCTCTCTCTCTCTCTCTCTCTCTCACTCTCTCTCTCTCTCTTGGACTTGGAATTGTAATTGTTTAAAATATATAAATTTGGAATTTAATTGAATTGGAATTCAATATTTGTACATTTCTCAGTTAATGAAATTAATGTACTTAATATCAAAATAGGACTGCAGAATTAGTTTGAAATCATTTCAGCTTGTATTTCTATATTCCCAGTATAGCTAGGGTGTCTGAACAGTGACATGATCCGCCTGAAAGCCTGATGGAATTGAATTGTAATTTGTGGAATTGTGGGGATAATACTGAATTGGGAATTTTATTTTTGGAATTAACATTAACATTGGAATTGAGAATAATTTATTGATCTCTTAATTTAAAGAATAACCTGTAATTTCAATTAAATTAAATTAAATTTACTGGGAGAGGGAATTTGTGGAATTAAGCCGGCTGAGAATACTATAGTCAGATATTTGATCAAATATGATCTGCTCATGGGCTCACCAGGAGTAGAGACAGACATGTCCTATATTATGAATACACCCTGAAACTACTGTATAATCTATATCAGAATCAGTAAGTTTGAAAATCAGATGAAAGTTTGTCTTAGTGAATGAAATGATGTGCCAATTCCTTTAACATGGCTCCTAGTATTACAGGTCTCAAGGTCTGGAAAGGTACAGAATTAATCCCTGCTGATCTAATGAATGTTTGCTGTGGATTTGATATTTGATGAGGGATTAGAAGAAATTGAGAGAAAGAGAGAGAGAGAGAGAGAGAGAGAGAGAGAGAGAGAGAGAGAGAGAGAGCGAAAGAGAGAGTGCGAGAGAGAGAGAGAGTGAGAGTGATAGAGAGAGAGAGAGAGAAAGAGCGAGAGAGAGAGAGAGAGAGCGAAAGAGAGAGAAAGCAAGTGAGAGAGAGAGAGAGAGAGAGTGCGAGAGAGAGAGAGAGAGAGAGAGAGAGAGAGAGAGAGAGAGAGAGAGGGTAGAGGTGAACCATGATATTTCCAACTACTCACTTTTAGATAATAACCTTGTCTGTGGCTCTTTTCACTCAGCATCATACTTTCCTTTTAAATCCATGAGGTGGCCTCCTGAGTGGAGCATCAGTCTAAGGCACTGCAACGCAGTGCTTGAAGCGTCACTACAGACCCGAGTTCGATCCCAGGCTCTGTCAAAGCCGGCTGTGACTGGGAGAACCACGAGGCAGCTCACAATTGGCTCAGCGTCGTCTGGGTTAGGGGAGTGTTTGTCCGGCAGGATTTCCTTGTCCCATCGTGCTCTACTGACTCCTTGTGGCGGGCCGGGCACCTGCAAGCTGACTCGGTCGCCCGCTGGTCGGTGTTTCATCCAACACATTGGTGTGGCTGACTTCTGGGTTAAGCGAGCAGTGTGTCAAGAAGCAGTGTGGCTTGGCTGGGTCGACCTTCACCTCTCCCGAGTCCGTAGGGGAATTGCACTGATGGGACCAGGCTCTAACGACCTATTAGATACTGCAGAGAAAAAAGGGGTGAAAGCACAACAACAAAACCTCATTAGGTGGAGTGTACTAGTGTACACTTTGGATGAAGGGTAGAGAATCTGAATGCAGACTGCAATGACTTGAAATGCTTAAAGTAGTAAGGGTTGGACAGGAAGTAAATAACAGTGATTTATTTATTAACATAGCATCAGTTTCTTACTTATTCTGGGGAACAGGAGCTGTTTTACATAAACCTGAAATAATTCTGAAGAGTTTGATGAAAGTTAATTCAAAACAAATAGCTTATTTTTAGATGATTTCTCAATTAATTCTCCCCACTGCATTTTGGAAACTACAAAAATTTATATTATTCAACTGTTCATCATCTTCTATAGTTTCAAACATTCCTATCAAACCAATCCAATGTCCCTAATAATAAGGAATCCACTCTTAGTTGGAAATCACAAGTTAGATTGCATCTCAAGTTAATCCTCATATAATTCCACCAGCATTCTGCAATCATCCTTATCAGGCTGTCAATCGACTGAGTCCATGCTGTGCTGTCAGTGGCAATCAGGACGAGAACATCCACTTAATCAAAGTCTTGTCAAACCATCCAGACAACAGTATGTACCTTAAACAGTATTAGTTGCAGTAACTTAATTCCCATTCAGGTCATGTTTTGTTTGTATGGCTGTATGGCCAGATACTATAGAGTATAGACTAACCAGACAAGCTCAGAGTACTTTAGTCTCAGACTAGTAACCAGACAAGCTCAGAGTAATATAGAAAGAGGGGGCGGACGGATGGGCAGACAGACATACATACAGACAGGCAGACAGACAACTTACAATAAAAACATAATTAAACAAGAAGTGGAGCACCACAACAGACATCTACTATCACTGAAAACAGCAATCTACATGTCAGATCATCTTCGGACAATGAGTACACTGTGACTGATAGGGCTGATGTCCCTTCACTAAATCTACTGTAGTCAGATCATATACAGTGGGGAGAACAAGTATTTGATACACTGCCGATTTTGCAGGTTTTCCCACTTACAAAGCATGTAGAAGTCTGTAATTTTTATCATAGGTACTCTTCAACTGTGAGTGACGGAATCTAAAACAAAAATCCAGAAAATCACATTGTATGATTTTTAAGTAATTAATTTGCATGTTATTGCATGACATAAGTATTTGATACATCAGAAAAGCAGAACTTAATATTTGGTACAGAAACCTTTGTTTGCAATTACAGAGATCATACGTTTTCTGTTGTTCTTGACCAGGTTTGCACACACTGCAGCAGGGATTTTGGCCCACTCCTCCATACAGACCTTCTCCAGATCCTTCAGGTTTCGGGGCTGTCGCTGGGCAATACGGACTTTCAGCTCCCTTCAAAGATTTTCTATTGGGTTCAGGTCTGGAGACTGACTAGGCCACTCCGGGACCTTGAGATGCTTCTTACGGAGCCACTCCTTAGTTGCCCTGGCTGTGTGTTTCGGGTCGTTGTCATGCTGGAAGACCCAGCCACGACCCATCTTCAATGCTCTTACTGAGGGAAGGAGGTTGTTGGCCAAGATCTCGCGATACATGGCCCCATCCATCCTCCCCTCAATACGGTGCAGTCGTCCTGTCCCCTTTGCAGAAAAGCATCCCCAAAGAATGATGTTTCCACCTCCATGCTTCACGGTTGGGATGGTGTTCTTGGGGTTGTACTCATCCTTCTTCTTCCTCCAAACACGGCGAGTGGGGTTTAGACCAAAAAGCTCTATTTTTGTCTCATCAGACAACATGACCTTCTCCCATTCCTCCTCTGGATCATCCAGATGGTCATTGGCAAACTTCAGACGGGCCTGGACATGCGCTTGCTTGAGCAGGGGGACCTTGCGTGCGCTTTAGGATTTTAATCCATGACGGCGTAGTGTGTTACTAATGGTTTTCTTTGAGACTGTGGTCCCAGCTGTCTTCAGGTCATTGACCAGGTGCTGCCGTGTAGTTCTGGCCTGATCCCTCACCTTCCTCACGATCATTGATGCCCCACGAGGTGAGATCTTGCATGGTGCCCCAGACCGAGGGAGATTGACCGTCATCTAGAACTTCTTCCATTTTCTAATAATTGCGCCAACTGTTGTTGCCTTCTTACCAAGCTGCTTGCCTATTGTCCTGTAGCCCATCCCAGCCTTGTGCAGGTCTACAATTGTATCCTTACACAGCTCTCTGGTCTTGGCCATTGTGGAGAGGTTGGAGTCTGTTTGATTGAGTGTGTGGACAGGTGTCTTTTATACAGGTAACGAGTTCAAACAGGTGCAGTTAATACAGGTAATGAGTGGAGAACAGGAGGGATTCTTAAAGAAAAACTAACAGGTCTGTGAGAGCCGGAATTCTTACTGGTTGGTAGGTGATCAAATACTTATGTCATGCAATAAAATGCAAATTAATTATTTAAAAATCATCATTTTTGTTTTAGATTCCGTCTCTCACAGTTGAAGTGTACCTATGATAAAGATTACACACCTCTACATGCTTTGTAAGTAGGAAAACCTGAAAAATCGGCAGTGTATCAAATACTTGTTCTCTCCACTGTATATGTAACAGACTATCCAGATAAATCCTTCTAAAATGAATTCAGCTTTTCAGGTTGCAGCAATATATGGTATTATGTAGTAACACAAAACAGATGTATAAGGTTAATGTACCGGATGGGTGACCTCCAATAACGATATAAAAAACATTTTCCATAAAGATCAACCAAGCCATCATTCTGTTCTAAATCCATACTATACTAAACTATGCTCTTCTAGTTGAAACAGCCTTGCCCGATTTAGCTGTGTTTACTCTGCTACAATAACTAGGCAACACAACACCCACTGGGCACAGACGTCAATTCAACGTCTATTCCACGTTTCTTAAATGTAATTTAAATGACATGGAAACATCGTTGATTCAACCAGTGTGTGCCCAGTGGGCACCTACTCCGTTAACAAAATATCCAACTCATTCCAATAGTTTATCCTTTCAATATCAACATACGTTGGTGTGTGTGTCCGAAGATATCCTTTCCTTCCTAACCTGTTGAGAAAGAGGTGTGGCAAGGCCATATAGTGGAACGCAAATCTGATTTGTACGAGCATCGCTCTGAAGAGCTTGGCCTAGAAGTGGCACACAATAAGGTTAGAGCGAGGAGAGGCGAGGGCTACGGGTATTGGCACTGTCTTTTTTGTTCATCACGCCATGATTATCACCAGGTGGAAGAGAAGAAGGGAGGAGAAGGAAGAGAGTCTCAACCGCTCTTTATCAGCAAAGCTGTTCTTCCTTTAGATAGATAGATAGATAGATAGGTACTTTATTTCTCCCCCGGGGGGGAAATTTCATTGTCAAGCAGCTACAACAAAACACAGGGCAGGTGCAAAATGCCACAACGAAAAGTACACAAAAGACAGATACACGGTACATGATACATAGAGCGGCAGTATGAAAAAGTATAGAAATACAAGATATCTGGAGTGCAAAAAAAAAGCTATAAAAGGACATTGCATAGTATGAGTGGTTGGCTGAATATGTACACTATACATTGGTGGATGTTGGATGGTTAACTATACTATACAGGTCGATGGCAGAGAAATACTTCAGTAGCTAAAAATGCGTATGATATGAGCGAGGGTAATAATAGTTTACTTAACAGACAGACTGGGTAAATTAACAGGTAAGTGAAAATTTTGCATGGTTAAATTAGCTGTACAGTTAGGTATACAGTTATATTTACAGATAAGTGAATACTTGCATGTTTACACAAACTGTACAGGTAAATGACAGGAAGAGATACTTTAATAGCTAAATGTGTGTATGATATCATTTGGGGTAATAATAGTAATTCCCTTAAAATACAGTCCTTAGTGCGCAGGGTTTAATTACAGACAACTGCACTTATTGCACATTCGATATACTAAAAGCAATGAGAAAAGGTGCAACTGGCAGGATACTAATATGCATTCCTGAGTGAATGCCTACGTCCAATAATTACTTACAATATTGCATGTGATATAATATAACAACTGTACATGAGTATGTATATACAGACCTGTATGAATAAATAGGTCCTGAGTGGATGAGTGCTGACGGACCAGAGTTACTCACGGATGGATGCATAATTGTTAAACTAGGTCCTAGCACCCCAACAGTTCCAGATCTATGTTGCCGGATCTATTAAGCTTTTTGTTAAACGTATTCAGAGCAGGCTCGTTGATAGAAACCTAGTTAACATATTACTTAGCTTGACAGACCTTTCACAACAACAATTTTATATTCACCTACTGTATTCCCGTTGGGCACAGACATCAGTTCAAAGTCTATTTTTTATATACTTTTGGTTGAGTTGTCAACTAACGTGAATTCAATGTGAAATCAACACAACATTTCACCATGACATTGGATTTAGGTTAAAAATTGGAAGAAAAAAACAAGAAAATTCCTTAATTCCTTTAAGTTGATGACGTTTTGCAAATCCAATCAGTTTTTCATGTTGATTCAACGTTGACGCATTCATTTTGTTGATGTTGAAATTACGTTGAAACGACCTTGATTCAACCAGTTTTTACCCAGTGGGTTGAAGAATAGAACGCCTAAGTCCTCACAAAGCCTTACAAAGCCATTACATCCTAGTCCTTTTTCTTGGCATTGAACACTTATGAAGCATTCATTGTGATCTGCAGTGGATAACATCCTTCAAGGCTCCCATTGGTCCATAAAGCAACAGCAGCACTGTGCACACTTCAGTGTTAAAGAGAGAGGTGTAAGACAGGGTAAAGTGTCTTTAGAGAGAGTTCTGTAAATGGCAAGTCCAAACAAAATGCAGGCTCCATGAACACAAGAACTTGTTTATGTCAATGTCAATGATTACAGATGGTTAGTTAGCAACAATAACAGAATGTGGTCAGCCTGGAACACAGCCTATAAGATACAGACGTAAAAACTCAATTTGATCACCCTGTATCAGGATAATTTTCCTGCAATGCAGGAAATGTAAAACTTGCAGTGTATTTGAGGTTTAAAAAGGCTTCCGACGTTTGTAATTTCCACTTTGAAATTAAAAACTAGATTTTCCCTTACGAAAAATGTATCCACCCCTACAAAAAGGTCCATGAATTATAATCCACATAATAACTCACATTTCCTGTTGCTGCAGGATTATGTTCCTGCTGTAGCAAACTGGCTGAATTAAGATCCTACACCTCTATTTGTTTATGAATGACATATCCATAAGTGAAAGATAGGAAATTATGACATTCTTTTTGATATTTGTCTGGGGGAAAGCACGAAAAGAAAACTGTGTTGTTTATCCATTTTCCACCCTGCCAGATATGTATACACCTTTCATGTTATAGAAGGCTGCTCCTCTGCCTTTTACCTGACTGAGGAAAACAACTTCCACAAAGAAGATATTAGATACTGACACAAAAATATTGGTTACACTTTACGGTCATAACCATGTCACAATATGTCAAAACAGCTGACATAACTTGTCACAACCTGTCATAACTCTGTCATGACCCATATAGTCACACCTGTTGTGAAAGATATTGCATTATTTTATGGCTGGTTATGACACCTGCATAAGAGTGGTTTCCTTTACTTTAAAAGTTGCCAAGAAGTTTCCTTTATTTTAAAAGTGTGTTTCTTAAATCCTTTGTTGTTGTTGTAATGAATTCTTTACAGTCATGATTTTTTCATAATATTTTAAACAACTTGTAGAAAATACACTTTATGACACTGTCATGAAGCATTATGACCATCCTGTGTCACTCTACTTGGACTAAGAAAATACACTTTATGACACTATCATGAAGCATTATTTATTATTAATACCTTTATTTTACTAGGCAAGTCAGTTAAGAACAAATTCTTATTTTCAATGACGGCCTAGGAACAATGGGTTAACTGCCTTGTTCATGGGCAGAACGACAGATTTGACCTTGTCAGCTTGGGGATTTGATCCAACAACCTTTCAGTTACGGGCCCAACACTCTAACCACTGGGCTACCTGCCGCCAGATAGGCCTATCACATACATGCCCTTATATCAGTCATCAGTCAAAAAGAGGGGGGTCTTGTCCTGCTCCTGAAGTCTGCTCCTGCATTCACCCCAGTCATCAGCAACAGAGCATTGGAATAGGTGGTCAATAAAAATAAAAATAAAATGTAGAAGATAAACATACTGCGGACAAGTAGGCTATGATGTAATGGAATGTTTTGCCTTGTGTGGTAGGTTGTGTGGGTTTTGACACTCTCATGTAGGTGTCATAACCAGCCATAAAATAACGCAATATATGTCACAACAGGTCTAAATACAGTATTATGATCATATTATAACTGCTTATGACAAGTTATGTTAGCTGTTATGACATATTATGGCAGCATGGTTATGACTGTGTCATAACGTGATATGACGCTGGGTGTCAAGTAAAGTCTTACCGAAATATATATCATGTTCTTCTTTTGCCAATTATCTTGTCACCTGTCATCACTGTCACCTCGATGGCAATGTTGTACTGTTTGTCATTGCTCCAAATATGTCCATCATGCATGGTGATATCTGATATATATCACACACGCACACTTGAGCAACAATAATGAGTCATTTCTACCGACAGAGGAAGCCATCTCTCTGTTCCAGTGAAGCACAAAAAGGTCAAGGGTTTTCCGTTTCTTTTGTATCCTTTGCGTTGCCGTGGCTATTGAGCTTATTGTCCCCAACACCAGTATCCAATTATGAAGCAGGCCTCTGTTACAAGGTTGCCATTACAGAACCAATCAAAACAGTACAGAGTCCCATGTAATACACTTGCTACAGTGTGCTGCCATGTCACTTTAAAAGAGATCTTGAGGGCCCTCACCCCACAAGATACATGTTGATAGTATCTTGGTGCAACGCTGAAGACAAAAGACACTAACACTGACAACATGAAAATCCCCACCCAGTCTCAAAATGGTTGGCTATGAATGTTTGTTTCAACAGTTAAATGTAGCAGAGAAACATATCGCAATTATATATATTATTACCAGTAGAATGCATTTGTTGTTGGAAAGACTGTAGGCTTTAAGCCAGTTATCAGTATGCAGCATGTATGGAGAGGTCGTGGCTCACTGTGTGATCTTGGCTCCTCTTCACATTATGCTAGAGGAAGTGGAGAGTGGAGGGTCCTACAGCGCACTGAGACCACTTCTAGCGGACAATACGTGGGCGAAGGTAAGAAGTTGAAACATCCGCCTTGGCCAATGCCATGCTCTCTGAGATGCCATGGAGTGGGTTTAAAACTTGAACTTTGAGTACCACTCAAAAGGGTCTGAAAGACCCAACATACTATATACTCCTATGTTTACTGTCTTTATATTGTATGTAGACTTTATAAATTCCTCTGTCTGTTGCTGGCAGCTCCATTTCACTGAGTCAAACTCCGGCACAGGAAGCTGGTGGCACCTTAATTGGGGAGGACAGGCTCGTAGTAATGGCTGTAGTGGAATTGGATGGAATTGTATCAAATACATTCCATGTGTTTAATGCCATTCCATCCGCTGCGTTCCAGCCGTCCTCCCCTCAGCAGCCTCCACTGAATTCTGGGTATCTGTAAATGTACTTGGTAAATAAAGGTAGTTCTGATTCTGATAAAGCTCATTCTGAATACTTTTATCTGCTGAAACATTTATATTTCGGACGGTGATTTACTCTGCTATACTTTACTCTCCCAACATCTGAGGCAAACTTCACTGACTGTAAACATTGTGTTTCCTATGTTTTTTTATACGGCAGCACATTTCACTCCTAGCGTTCTCTTTTCTCATGTTCAATGAAATGAGTGAAGTATCATTGGGATCACAAGGTTACAATGAACTACAATGAGCAGTTGAGAGGCGTGAGGATACAATAGAAAGCCTTTTGGAGTATGACTGCCCTACTGTCATGAAGGATTAATCACTGTTAGTAATGCAATTGGGTAATGGCTTCTCTCCAGTCATTCTCTCTCTTCTGAGATCTGTGCTAAGCCTTTTGGAGTATGATTAATCACTGACAAAAGTCCAACACACATGGGCACAGCTTAAACAAGTGAAAACAAAACACTCTCCCACTCTTCTTAACTGAGTCTAGAGTTAGACTGAACTTTAATGAAAACTATCTAGGCTGCTAGCAATCTTCACTTGTGGTCCGGCTACGTCTTCCTGTGGAGAACCCAATGTCCAGGGAATTCAAAAATGTCTGTAGCGCTCAGCCTCCGGCGTACTCCCAAGGAGCTCTCCTCTGCTGAACCAAAGCAGCGCCATCAATTTCCCATGTGCGTAGAAGCCTAACTAGGCTGAGGGGCTCCAGGTGTGGGCGTAGCCCTGCAGCCTAGCTTGCTGCAGCCAACAATGCTGGTTGTGTGTGGCTGACGCTCCAAACAGTGGCTTTCCCCGGCCACATCCCCGGGGGCGCCACACGATTGAATGCTGTCAACATTTTAGTTGAACAGTTTTCTTTCAAATGGCCAGTGCCCACACACAGGAATAGTTCCAGGAATATGTAGTTCTAGAACAACTTCATAGTTCCATCTAGATATGATCACTCTCTCTCTCTCTCTCTCTCACTCTCTCTATCTCTCTCTCTATATATGTATATATACTGGGGGCCAAAAGTTTGGAATATTACTCATTCAAGGATTTTTTACATTGTAGGATAAAAGTGAAGACATCAAAACTATGACATGACACATATGGAATCATGTAGTAACCAAAAAAGTGTTAAACAAATCAAAATATATTTTATATTTGAGATTCTTCAAAGTAGCCACCCTTTGCCTTGATGACAGCTTTGCACACTCTTGGCAGCAATGTGCCAACATCTAGTGGAAAGCCTTCCCAGAAGAGTGGAGGCTGTTATAGCAGCAAAGGGGGGACCAAATCCATATTAATGCCCATGATTTTGGAATGAGATGTCGACGATCCCCATACTTTTGGTCATGCAGTGTATGTTCCAGACATGGGGTCTGGGTAGACTAGCTACAGCTCTGGTATATTACTCTACTGCAGGAGAAGGTTCAGAGGATGGTGGAATGCTCTCAGACGGAGCTGTGTCCTTCGGTTGGGATTTTGAGTGTTTCATTATTATACTTAATGAGGGTTGATGTCAATTCTATTCCAATTCATCCCATCCAGGAAGTAAACTGAAACTAATTGAAATTTTCTGACTCGAAATTGACTTAATTGAAATTAAATTGACCTCAGCTTTGATGGATATCTTAATAAAAATATTTTATATTACAGTTGATCAACTGTGCCCCAAAGTTTGTATTTGCTCAAGCCTTTCTTATCTGAAGGGCTTTCCTGCCCCCTGCATGCTACAGAGTCCACCAACCCACTCAGATCATATTGCTCCTAACCTCCACACAAGACAAGCTAGCATAATTGATTGTCAGAACAACCTACCTGGATTTTACTCCTGCCGGCCACGCTTCTGACACAAACAAATATTTACACATTCAATTACATTAGGGGCTTATTTCAGAATGCAGCTGTTGAGTGATGCTGTATGATTGTGCTGTCCCGGCCACTGACTCCATTTACCTTTAACAAAAAGCTGTAAGCTGGTTGAATAAAACTGAAAAAGAGAGTGGAGAGGAGTGTTAGGACAAACAGACCCTGAATTCTTTACTCTTATATGTACTAATGTATCTCTCAGCCGTTCCCATCAACAAGCTGGCTAGCATTTTAACAGCCGTTCCCATCAACAATCTGGCTAGCATGTTAACAGCCGTTCCCATCAACAAGCTGGCTAGCATTTTAACAGCCGTTCCCATCAACAAGCTGGCTAGCATTTTAACAGCCGTTCCCATCAACAAGCTGGCTAGCATTTTAACAGCCGTTCCCATCAACAAGCTGGCTAGCATTTTAATAATCTGCAAAAATATGTCCCATACAATGGAATGAACCAATGAACACATAAACTATTCTATATCTTTGACTCCAAGGCTGTCATTGTAAATAAGAATGTGTTCTTAATTGACCTACCTGCTAAAATAAATGTGATTTAAAAATCTATAAAATTGATAGTTTGCAGAGAACATAATATCAGCTGATAGATATGTGCAACATTGAAAGATACTCTATGTGTCAGATGAGGACCAATCAACATCTCATTACATTGGTGCTCATATCCCAGAAGGCATAAGGGTCACATTCACAATATAATATTCTCAGATAATCATCACTTCCAACAACCTGCTAAATGTGTCATGACACTGGTGTCAAATGGCAGAATTGTGCTTTAGTTCCAGTCTTTAGTTCCAGTCTTTAGTTCCAGTCTTTAGTTCTAGTCTAGGCAAAATACGCTTTCTGGCTAACCCTCATATCTACATCTAACTCTTCGGCCATTTATACAAATAATTGAGAATCCTTCTAATATATTGAAGGTAGAGATGACATGGGCTGGTCTACTGGCTCATGCACTACTATTGATCATATTGTAGTGAACAACAGGGTAAGGTAGAGAACCCAGTTCTACTGATCATATTGTAGTAAAGAGAACCCAGTACTACTGATCGTATTGTAGGGAAGAGAACCCAGTACTACTGATCATATTGTAGTGAAGAGAACCCAGTACTATTGATCATATTGTAGTGAACGACAGGGTAAGGAAGAGAACCCAGTTCTACTGATCATATTGTAGTGAACGACAGGGTAAGGAAGAGAACCCAGTTCTACTGATCATACTGTAGTGAACGACACGGTAAGGAAGAGAACCCAGTTCTACTGATCATACTGTAGTGAACGACACGGTAAGGAAGAGAACCCAGTTCTACTGATCATATTGTAGTGAAGAGAACCCAGTACTACTAATCATATTGTAGTGAAGAGAACACAGTACTACTAATCATATTGTAGTGAAGAGAACACAGTACTACTAATCATATTGTAGTGAAGAGAACACAGTTCTACTGATATTATATTGTCCTTTAGGAACCAGTATAGGACTATAGACCTGGCTGTTGGTGTTCCCCAACAATCCTCTAGTACCCCCAACAGTGTTTCCCAACTCCAATCCTCTAGTACCCCCAACAGTGTTTCCCAACTCCAATCCTCTAGTACCCCCAACAGTGTTCCCCAACAATCCTCTAGTACCCCCAACAGTGTTTCCCAACTCCAATCCTCTAGTACCCCCAACAGTGTTTCCCAACTCCAATCCTCTAGTACCCCCAACAGTGTTTCCCAACTCCAATCCTCTAGTACCCCCAACAGTGTTTCCCAACTCCAATCCTCTAGTACCCCCAACAGTGTTTCCCAACTCCAATCCTCTAGTACCCCCAGCAGTGTTTCCCAACTCCAATCCTCTAGTACCCCCAACAGTGTTTCCCAACTCCAATCCTCTAGTACCCCCAACAGTGTTTCCCAACTCCAATCCTCTAGTACCCCCAACAGTGTTTCCCAACTCCAATCCTCTAGTACCCCCAACAGTGTTTCCCAACTCCAATCCTCTAGTACCCCCAACAGTGTTTCCCAACTCCAATCCTCTAGTACCCCCAACAGTGTTTCCCAACTCCAGTCCTCCAGTACCCCAACAGTGTTTCCCAACTCCAATCCTCTAGTACCCCCAACAGTGTTTCCCAACTCCAATCCTCTAGTACCCCCAACAGTGTTTCCCAACTCCAATCCTCTAGTACCCCCAGCAGTGTTTCCCAACTCCAGTCTCCAGTACCCCAACAGTGTTTCCCAACTCCAGTCCTCCAGTACCCCAACAGTGTTTCCCAAATTCAGTTCTCCAGTACCCCAACAGTGTTTCCCAATTCCAGTCCTCTAGTACCCCCAACCATGGTTCCCAACTCCAGTCCTCTAGTACCCCCAACCATGGTTCCCAACTCCAGTCCTCTAGTACCCCCAACCATGGTTCCCAACTCCAGTCCTCTAGTACCCCCAACCATGGTTCCCAACTCCAGTCCTCTAGTACCCCCAACAGTGGTTCCCAACTCCAGTCCTCTAGTACCCCCAACAGTGGTCCCCAACTCCAGTCCTCTAGTACCCCCAACAGTGGTCCCCAAGTCCAGTCTTGCTGGACCCCCAACAGTGGTTCTCATATGGAGGACTGGAATTGGGAAGCAATTCTATAGAGCTCCTATGCCACTGAATTGTGTTTGACATGTGTTTAAGACAAAGGCATACTACTGCAGTATTTTCGAAAGAAGTGTCAGCGAGTCAAGACGATATGAGGCATCTATGGAGAGAAGTTCTGGCGTTGGGAAAAGCGATGATGGATATTCCCATTAGCTGTGTGACAAGGTGAGGATTTGACTGGTATAATGAATTGTGACACTTTAATGAGCTTGTCTGAGACAAACAATATCTGATCAGCCCTTGGGGGTCATTCAGTCATTTGTTGTAATACAAAGTATGTTTGGCTTAGTTTGGCTTAGTTTGTGTGTGTTTGTCAGCTCGTGTTATTAAGTGTGTGTGTGTGTGTGTGTGTGTGTGTGTGTGTGTGTGTGTGTGTGTGTGTGTGTGTGTGTGTGTGTGTGTGTGTGTGTGTGTGTGTGTGCGTATGTGTGCGTATGTGTGCGTATGTGTGAATATATATGTGAAAAAAAAAGTTGCTAGAACCTTAAAGGGTTCTTCGGCTGTCCCCATAGGAGAACCCCTTTTGGTTTCAGGTAGAACCCTTTTGGTTCTAGGAAGAACCCTTTCTATAGAGGGTTCTATGTGGAACCCGAAAGGGTTCTACGTGGAAACCAAAAGGGTTCTACCTGGAACCAAAAAACGTTCTAAGAGTGTCGTGTGAGGGCCAGTCCAGGAGTGTGTGTATCGATGTTCTCTCACTCATTGGGACGCTAAACGGCTAAGGCTCTGTCCCAGGGGATCTCATTAGAATCAGTAGGGGCAGAGGCCCCCAGACCGTCCTGACTACCAGTACCACCATCATGCATAGTGATGCAGTCTGTCTGTCTGGGCTCTGAGAGATAACCCCACACAGGCACAGAGACAGCCAGGCACAGAGACAGCCAGGCACAGAGACAGCCAGGTACAGAGACAGCAAGGTACAGAGACAGCTAGTCACAGAGACAGCCAGGCACAGAGACAGCCAGGTACGGAGACATCCAGTCAGAGAGACAGCCATGCACAGAGACAGCCAGCCACAGAGACAGCTAGTCACAGAGACAGCCAGACACAGAGACAGCTAGTCACAGAGACAGCCAGGTACAGAGACAGCCAGGTACAGAGACATCCTCTCACAGAGACAGCCAGGCACAGAGACAGCCAGTCACAGAGACATCCAGGCACAGAGACAGCTTGTCACAGAGACAGCCAGGCACAGAGACAGCCACATAGCTATACACACAGACACTGACACAGACACACAGACACACACACCGACATAGACACAGACACACAGACACAGACACAGACACACAGACACAGACACACAGACGCAGGCACAGACACACACGCACACAGACACACAGGCAGACACAGACACACAGACACAGACACATTCACACAGACACACATATGCACATACGCACACGCACGCACGCACGCACGCACGCACGCACGCACGCACACACACACACACACATACACATACACACACCTACATACACTCAGTACAACCACACACACGCCAACACACAACTCACCCTACAGGAACACAGAGCTGGGGTACTCCATTAGAAAGACAGTCAGACAGACAGAGATACAGACACATGAGGTGGAACACACACACTTGAAAACACACACACACAAACAAACACAGACACCTGTGGACAGTTGCGGTACCCCATCTGGGGAGCACTGATGGGGTGAAGGTCTGGTGATAGAGGCACAGATGGGGGGGCCAGGAACATGGGGACAATGAGAAAGTTATTACTGGATGTAAAGACCCACTGTTGAAACGTTACCGCTTGTAGAAGGCAGGTTTTCATGTTTTTAGACTCACCAACAAAAATGTTTGATATTTGGTATCAGGTGAGGTATGAGGGGAAAGCCTACATGGTTTATGTGACTACAGGTAGTCTGAAGTGTTTTGAACATAAGCTGAACGCACAGGGAGCGCGGCGATCAGGGCACTGATTGATCCTTGCGTATGGCACCAGATCTGAAAGCAGGCCGGGGGTTTCGGGGCAGCCTCGGCCTCCACCCCATGTCCAGACAACCATGGAATTTGCAAGATTCCATTGCCTGTACTGTGAATGTTAATGTAGCCAAGGTTGCTGTGGTGGTGAGCTCAGGGGCGGGCAGTGATTCATTTGGTAAAAATTATTTTTTTTCCTCATGTAGGGATGTTTAGGTCCAAAAGGCTCCTTAACAGCTTCCACCTCCAAGCCATAAGACTGCTGAATAATTACTCAAATGGCCACCCAAACTATTTACATTGACCCCCCGTCCCCCTTGGTTTTTACACTGCTGCTACTCGCTGTTTATTATCTATGCATAGTCACTTTACCCATACCTACATGTAAAATTACCTCAACTAACCTGTACCCCCACACCAGGGGCGATTCTAGGATTAGGGGTTTAGGGGGGCTCAGCCCCCCAGCACGAGGTGAGGTAGCGAGCAGAATTTCCTAGTATAATTGTCCTTAATATGACTGGACTCTGTGAAATTCATTACAGTAGCCTATAATGTGTTCATAATCTCACCCCTGTGTTTGTATTTAAGGACTATAGTCATATTGGAGTTTTACTAAAAAAATATACATTTAAGATTAAGATCTAAAAAATACCTGGGAAAGTTTGGTTTTGTACCCTACCCTAATCTCTAATCATTTAATACAACAATGCACTAATACAATACCATACTACAAAATAAAAAACACTGCATGGTCTGTCAAAATAGGACCTTTATTCACTGAAACAAATTATGAGCTCCTCCAGCCCAGGGGTTCAGGTGCAGGGTACATGGTACCCTGCACCTAAATTACAATGAGAAATGTTTCTTGTTGCCATCCCATTTCACTTCTTTGGTTGTCTCTGTTTGAGTGTAGCAAATTTGTCAACAATTGTATACTGACTGAACCTTTCAAGGACATCCTTTTCTACTGACATTACAGCCAGATGATTCAGTCGGTTTTGATCCATGGTGCTCCTGAGCCAGGTGTGGAGACGACGCAATGCACTGAAGGATCTTTCACAGCTACAGCTGCTGACAGGTATAATTACAGCCTTCAATGATGGAAACATATCAGCATCCAGAAGGTTGTACACTGTGATCATGTCCAGAGAAGCAGCACCTGCCTGTGACTTACGAGTCAGAAAGTTTTTGGCTACCATGACTTCCTCTGATTTCAGCTCAATGTTGTAATGCATTGCAATCTCTGCCAAATGTGGCACTGATAGGAAGTGATCCGAGGCTGGACTGCATGCCTGAATGCCTTTCAGTAGTTTAGCATTTACACCTGAAAAACGCTTCTCCAGCTCAGCTGTCATTCTATCCAGGCAAGGAAATAATAATTTCCTTTTAAATTGCTCTGAGTCTGAACCACTAAGTTCACTACCTGCCCCGCAAGTTGATTCCATAACAAAATCATCCATCCGCCTATGCTTCCGCCTTTGTCCAGAAGATGGTTCTGGTACTGGGATCTGATTAGCCTCACATGGGTTTCTTGTTCTGTCATAAAGATCGACAGCTGTAGCATCACTGCGTTTCTCCTTGAGAGTGTCATACACAGCCTCTTTGTATGTCAATGCTTTAGCAAGGTCAACGTTCTCCTTTTGTAGATACTTGTGTAAACCTGCTGTCACAGACAGAAGATCCTGGAACATCACCAACAAATAGACTGTGGAGACTTTGCACAGTTTTGCCTTCAATCCCACTGCCATAGCTGTTCTGATGGTTGAAAGGCACTCAATGACGGCAGGAAAATTGTCAAGCATTGCATTTACTGATCGAAGCTGGCATGCCCAACGGGTGTTTGACAGTTGCACAAGTTCAGAGGGCTGCAATCCTAGTTTTTTTTTGAGTGTCTGAAAAACTTATGGTGGTTAACGAGCGAGACACTAAAAAAGGAATACACACTTTCCAGCATGTCAAAAAACTCTGTAGCCTCAGAAACTGCTTTGCATGTGTGACACAAGACAGGATTTAGCTTGTGTGCATAACAATGCACATATATTGCTTCGGGGTGCTGCTTTCTGAAATGGGCTTGCACACCCCCATCTGACCCACTCATGACTGCAGCCGCATCTGACCCACTCATCACTGCAGCCCCATCTGACCCACTCATGACTGCAGCCCCATCGTAGGTCTGTGCCACACATGTTAACGCATCAATTCATTTTTCTTGCAATTGATGCTCTAATGCAGCTGTTATTGATTTAGCATCAAAACCTGTCAGTTCTGTTAGTGCTAGGAACCGCTCCTTAACTGGACCCTCTGTGTTAACATATCTACCACAGACTGCCAATTGTTCAGAGCGTCCGTCTCTGGCCTCATCAGCCACAATGGCATACATCTTAGACTCCTTAGTTTCATTGACAATAGTTGCAGTCACCTGTTGTGCACAGCACTCGATCATCTCATTCTGGCACACTGGTGAGAGGTAAGTGCTGTTCGATGGGGCTGTGTACTTCTGCAGGAAAGGATCAAACTGATTTAAAAGGGCCATGCACTCAAGGAAGTTCCCTCTATTATGGCTTTCAACACTTTCGATGTGACGTCTAAAAGGTATTCCTTGCTTTCCTAACATGGAGGTAACCGCGACAACACGGCGTATGTACTGTCTTCTCTCAGTTATTTCGTTAACATGTGCTGCTTCTATCTGCTGTACAACATTTCCTTGTGTAGGTCTTCCAGGAGGCAACACTTTCCTTGTGAGATTGAGTTGCTTCATGTTTTTGGAACACGTTCAGAGCTTTTCAGTTTCAACAAATGTGTTGTGTTTCAGGTTTCTACTTAATATTCGACATGCAAAGCAGAAGGATTTATTTTTTTCCACAGAGTATTATAACCATTTGAAAGTTTCAAACCACTTGTCCTGAAAGGCTCTTTTCTGCATGCCAAAGCACTCTTGGGGATAGTATTGCTGTTTCACTGGCTTCACTGGATCTCCCAAGTCATCTCTAGTCGCAGCTGCCTTTTCGACAATGTGTTCTTTCTCTCTCTCTGCTGCCACTCCAACACTGTGCTCTCTCTCTGCTGCCTCTCTGACACTGTGCTCTCTCTCTGCTGCCACTCCAACACTGTGCTCTCTCTCTGCTGCCTCTCCGACACTGTGCTCTCTCTCTGCTGCCTCTCCGACATTGTGCTCTCTCTCTGCTGCCTCTCTGACACTGTGCTCTCTCTCTGCTGCCACTCCAACACTGTGCTCTCTCTCTGCTGCCTCTCCGACACTGTGCTCTCTCTCTGCTGCCTCTCCGACATTGTGCTCCTTTTTTCTCTCTCTCTCTCTCTCTCTCTCTTTTCTGCTGCCTGTCCGACACTGTGATGTCTTTCTCTCTCTGCTGCCTCTCCGATGTCCTGATCTCTCTCTCTGTACTGTGACAACCACAATCAAACAAAAACAATTACAATTTCCAATCTGGGATTTATTTAAATCAATTGTGGGTAAATGCACATATATTTCTGAAGAGTAGGAGTTGCTGATGGAAAACAATTATAATGTAAACAAGCCCTTTACAGCTTCAACATATATTATAAGACTAATGTCTAGTATATTATCAATCATTGTATCAATAGTTCAATCAACTCATTTAAAAGTGAAACAAATGTCTTAAATCCAAAATAGTAAATAAATGTATTATTTTAAAGTGACATTGGTTTTATGTTAGAAAAAATATTTTAGAAAAATAAATAACTGAAATATGCTGTTTGCATAAGTAGTCAACCTCTTCATTATTTATTGTGCACTTTTGGATCAATAAAGACGAATTGGAAGCTGCATCACACCTCCCAGGCTCTGCCCTAGACAAGGCATTGCCTCAAAACTCAGCGTCCGTACAAGAAGCAGAGGAGTGTGGGAAGCCATGGAGAGGCCGACAATCACTTTGAAGGAGCAACAGAGTACAGTGGCTGAGATTGGAGTGAAGGTGCACCCAGTCAGTTTTGAGGCACTGGTGTGATGCAGCTTCCACTTGGTCATTATTGATCCAACAGTGCACTATGGGATATCCAAACACTTGGATATTATTTTGTACCCTTTTCCTAATGTATGCATGTGTATTACTTTATCTCTAACTTCCGTAGAATGCTCTTTAGTCTTCATTTTCACACCTTTCCTTCAGATTCACAGTCTGTTAAATGATCATTAAACATTTTTTTTTTTTATCCAGAAAATGTGAGTTATTGAAATGTTTCACAGGTAGAGGCCAATGGTAAGCCAAGTGTGTCCTTGTTAGGGCATTATGTTTAATCTGTGTTAACTGGGATCTTACAGAGCAAAGGGCTTGAATACTTAGGCAAACAGCATATTTCAGTTATTACTTTTCTTAAATATATGTTCTAACATAAAATCAATGTCACTTTAAAATAATACATTTCAAATAAAATATTACACAGAAGAACATTTCAGTGTATAATTTGTAATTCAGACAAATGTGATAACTTTCAAGGGGGTTGAATAGTTTTTCAAGGCACTGTAGTGTTGTGCAACACCGATGCAGAGACTGTGAGAAGTAGACTCTTGGCAGCTTCCTGACTGCCTGTTCACTCGCTCACCTGGCTGCTCTACACTTTCCCTGGCTCATATACTTTCGTATATCCATCTATGGAGAGACATACATTTATTTAGGTTATGCATGCATGTAGCGTTGGCCACTTCAAGTGAATCATGAGAGACTGCAATGTTAATTGGATGATATTTCAGTCATATTTTGCTAGTCTGTTAGCTAGCTTGATCAGATCAATGTTTGTGCTGCTGCATAGTTAGCAAGCTATCCATCTAACCTATCCTAGCAAAAGCCTTGAGGTGTCAGCTAGCTAACTCTATAGCTAATGCTGCATCGCTAACAAAGAGACAAGACAACAGCAAATGTCTAGGCTGCCACATGGCATAGCTTGTCCATGTTACAATAATTAGCTAAAATATTTGTGTGTATTTCGTAAGCTTTAGGTGGGCTGAAATGAAATAAATGTGGTTAGAATACGCGGATGCCCCACACATTGACCCGCCCCTGAGCTCACCACCACGGCAACCTTGGCTACACAGTGGGATTTAGGGTCAGAGAGGGAGAAGAGGGCTAAGCGGACGCAGCTGAGGTCTTTTGTTACAGGATCAGGTAAAGGGTGTGTATATTAGAGCAAGGCTGGCTACTTTGGTGGACATTGATGCTCAGAGTGTGTACTTCTTAAACCAGGAGAGGAAGTTGTTGCAGCAGCACTGATCCACAGACATCTATGGTGGCAGCAACACTGATCCACAGTGTGCTCAGGGGATTCCACAGGGGTTTCCTAAGCTCGGTCCTGGGCAGAGTGCTGGGCTGGAGGGTGATCTTTTGTTTCAGGAACTAGCAGCTCTCCCCAGCCCGTGCGCTGGTGGTCAATGGACTGACAGCTGAGTTTTATAAATGTTTCTGGGGTGTATTGGGGAGGGACCTCTTAGAGGTCTTTCGGGAGTCTTTTGAGAGCTCTTTACTACCAGTCAGCTGCCAGTGGGCAGTGCTGTCATTACTGCTGCTGAAGGGTGACCTAGCTATATTGAAGAACTGGAGGCCAGTATCGTTGCTCTGTTTGGATTACAAAATACTGTCCAATTGTTTGGAAAATCGTCTGAAAGGTTGTTTGGACACAGTCGTTCACAGGGACCAGGAATACTGTGTGCCTGGTGGACAATAATCTACAACTAGTTTATTACTAGGCTGCAGGGGCGCAACTTTTACTGGGGACGGGGGGGGGGGACATTCTGAAATTGCATTTTTGTCCCCAGTTTTATCATCGGAATGTGATACAAAACGAGGCAGCATGTGCTTTAGGACCATGCGGACACCTCCGAGTGTGCCATGCATATCTGTTTAGGACTATGGAAGCATTTGGCCTGGGAAGTGGATTTAATTCATGGGTCAAGTTACTGTATTGCGGGGCTTCTGTTATGGTAAAAGTGGGGTTTGGGCTGAGCCAGCCAGTCCCAGTTAGGAGAGGGATTAGGCGGGGGGTGTCCACTCCCGGGTCAGCTCTACTGTTTAGCCATAGAACCACTGCTGTGTAGGCTGAGGGAGAGGCTCCAGGTGTTGTCAGTTCTAGCGGCAGTAGGTGGGGAGACGGTTTCATTGTCAGCTTATGCTGATGATGTAACAGTGTTTGTTAGAAGGGAGGGAGATGTAGAAGAGGTTTGCAGGGCATTAGTGATGTTTGAGGGGACGGCAAAAGAGTGAACTGGGAGAAGAGTGAGTGTCTGATTAAGGGGAGATGGGTCAGAGCAGGATCATCTAGCCTTCCTGGCAGAGTAGGGATGAAGTTCTTAAGGGTGTTCTTGGGGACCTCACAGTTTCAGGAGAAAAACTGTGAGGGGCTGGTGGATAAGGTTGCGGCAAATTTCTCTAAATGGCGGTGGTTGTTGCCACTGATGTGGGTCCTGGTCGCTAACAACTTGACCGCTGATGCTGTTGGACCCACAGAATCTCATCAAACAACTACAGAGGTTACTGTCGGGTGTATTTTGGTCTGGTCAACACTGGACACGCGTAGCAGTTTTACACCTCCTTTTGCATGGGGAGGGCTGGTGGACATTGGGTCCAGAGTGACAGCTTTCCGTTTACAAGCTACACAGAGACTTCTGTACCAGCAGGGGGTGTGCTGGAGAAACACGGCTTTGGCTGTTCTAAGGAGAGCAGGGGACCTTGGGTATGATAGGCACTTGTTCCTCTTGGATATGGAGCAGATCAATATGTCAACCATTACTATGTTCTATCGCACTGTGCTTTGGGTGTGGAAGAAGACTGTCTGTTCACAGAGACATTTCACAGCCAGGAGCATGGATAATGGAAGAGCCACTATTTTACAGCCAGGAGCATGGATAATGGATAATGGAAGAGCCACTGTTTTCCAGCCAGGAGCATGGATAATGGAAGAGCCACTGTTGTACAGCCAGGAGCATGGATAATGGAAGAACCACTGCTTTTAAATCCAAGAGCATGGATAATGGAAGAGCCACCGTTTTACAGCCAGGAGCATGGATAATGGAAGAGCCACTGTTTTACAGCCAGCAGCATGGATAAAGGAGCAGCCACTGTTTTACAGCCAGGAGCATGGTTAATGGAAGAGCCACTGTTTTACAGCCAGGAGCATGGATAATGGAGGAGCAACTGTTTTACAGCCATGAGCATGGATAATGGAGGAGCCACTGTTTCACAGCCAGAAACATGGATAATGGAAGAGCCACTGTTTTACAGCCAGGAGCATGGATAATGGAAGAGCCACTGTTTCAAAGCCAGGAGCATGGATAATGGAAGAGCCACTGTTTTAAAGCCAGGAGCATGGATAATGGAAGAGCCGCTGTTTTACAGCCAGGGGCATGGATAATGGATAATGGAAGAGCCACTGTTTTCCAGCCAGGAGCATGGATAATGGAAGAGCCACTGTTTTACAGCCAGGAGCATGGATATTGGAAGAACCACTGCTTTCAAAGCCAAGAGCATGGATAATGGAAGAGCCACTGTTTTACAGCCAGGAGCATGGATAATGGAGGAGCCACTGTTTTACAGCCAGGAGCATGGATAAAGGAGCAGCCACTGTTTTACAGCCAGGAGCATGGTTAATGGAAGAGCCACTGTTTTACAGCCAGGAGCATGGATAATGGAGGAGCCACTGTTTTACAGCCAGGAACATGGATATTGGAGGAGCCACTGTTTTACAGCCAGGAGCATGGTTAATGGAAGAGCCACTGTTTTACAGCCAGGAGCATGGATAATGGAAGAGCCACTGTTTTACAGCCAGGAGAATGGATAATGGAGGAGCCACTGTTTTATAGCCAGGAGCATGGATAATGGAAGAGCCGCTGTTTTACAGCCAGGAGCATGGATAATGGATAATGGAAGAGCCACTGTTTTCCAGCCAGGAGCATGGATAATGGAAGAGCCACTGTTTTACAGCCAGGAGCATGGATATTGGAAGAACCACTGCTTTTAAAGCCAAGAGCATGGATAATGGAAGAGCCACTGTTTTACAGCCAGGAGCATGGATAATGGAAGAGCCACTGTTTTACAGCCAGGAGCATGGATAAAGGAGCAGCCACTGTTTTACAGCCAGGAGCATGGTTAATGGAAGAGCCACTGTTTTACAGCCAGGAGCATGGATAATGGAGGAGCCACTGTTTTACAGCCAGGAACATGGATATTGGAGGAGCCACTGTTTTACAGCCAGGAGCATGGTTAATGGAAGAGCCACTGTTTTACAGCCAGGAGCATGGATAATGGAAGAGCCACTGTTTTACAGCCAGGAGCATGGATAATGGAGGAGCCACTGTTTTATAGCCAGGAACATGGATATTGGAGGAGCCACTGTTTTACAGCCAGGAGCATGGTTAATGGAAGAGCCACTGTTTTACAGCCAGGAGCATGGATAATGGAAGAGCCACTGTTTTACAGCCAGGAGCATGGATAATGGAAGAGCCACTGTTTTACAGCCAGGAGCATGGATAATGGAAGAGCCACTGTTTTACAGCCAGGAGGGGGTCCGAGCTGCACTACCGGGCTCATTCAGAGAGCTGCTGGGGGAACAGGCAGAGACTGGACAATCTAACTACGAATTACACTGACCTACCTCCTTTCACCATTGCTGACGCTGCAGGGGAATACCAGGAGGGTAGTCTGTTAACATTTTAAAAGGTTTGTTTAATCAAGTATTTGGGCCAAATAAAGTAACATCTAGAGTGTGTTAGCATCGTGCTGTGTGCATAACTGGCACACTACACATAACTACACTATGACACATACTGTAACTATGACACATCAATGGCTAGATATTCTGTCTGTCTGTCTGTCTGTCTGTCTGTCTGTCTGTCTGTCTGTCTGTCTGTCTGTCTGTCGGTTAAGGGCTTGTAAGCATTTCACGGTAAGGTCTACACCTGTTGTATTCAGTGCATGTGACAAATAACATTTGATTTGACTTGATTTGATTTGACACACACACCACCAGAGGGTCTGGCCACACAAACACAGTGAAAGACTCCACTACACATCCACACACACACACATACACACACACACACACACACACACTCACTCATTCTCATTCATCGCAGCAGTACAACTTCCATAGCCCCCAGGAAACAAGGTAATATCTTTCAATAATTAAGACTCTTTTTGATTCAGTATAGTAAAGTAACTAGTCTTTTGCTTATTCTGGCTTTTCTCTAGCTTGTGGGACTTGTCCTGAGGTGGAGGTGGAGGTGGAGGTGGAGGTGGAGGTGGAGGTGGAGGTGGAGGTGACGGTTGGATGAAAGACAGTAAAGCCAACCCGTCTTATCCTGAAACATCAAAGCATCGCTGAAAATGGGAAAGTCCAGAGTGACTTTCTCTCTTTCTACTGTAATACTGCCCTTTAAACATATGTAGCTCTGAAACATCACTTTGAAACACATAACTTTGTAACATATGAAAGATGTAACTTTGAAACATATAACTTTGTAACATATGAAAGGTGTAACTTTTAAACATATAACTTTGAAACATATGAAAGGTGTAACTTTTAAACATATAACTTTGAAACATACGAAAGGTGTAACTTTGAACCATATGAAAGGTGTAACTTTGAAACATATGAAAGGTGCAACTTTGAACCATAGGAAAGGTGTAACTTTGAACCATATGAAAGGTCCCCACCTGCCTATTGCACTAAACCAACTATATTCCCTGGTTGCTGCTGTGTGTCGCTCTGGATGGGAGTCTGCTAGATGACTGAATGTAATGTAAATGTTGAGTGGTTTCACTGCAGGTAGATTGTATGTTTAATATTTCATAAAATAAAAAATATAAAAAATATATAAAGTATATATTCCCTTGAACACTGAGCTTTTATACCCTTTCTAAACTCCTGACAGCGATACAGACACTCCCATGGAGGATTGCAAAATAGTATGACGTGCTTTACACATATAATCCGTTCTCCTCCCTGCTTACGGTGCATAATCTATGGCCCTGTCATCTGTGCCAAGTACAAACACCCCACATTCTACAGCAGCGTCACGGTGATCCTAGGTACTGTGTGAGCTCTGGTGTGAGAAAGGATAGAAAGGGATGGAAAGGGGAAAGGGGAAAGGAGAGGAAGAAATAGATGAGAGGAGTGGAGAGGCTGGTGTTGAGTAGGCTCTGAGTTACAGATCTCTCTATAGCTAGTTAGAGGAGTGGAGAGGGTGGTGTTGAGTAGGCTCTGAGTTACAGATCTCTCTATAGCTAGTTAGAGGAGTGGAGAGGGTGGTGTTGAGTAGGCTCTGAGTTACAGATCTCTCTATAGCTAGTTAGAGGAGTGGAGAGGGTGGTGTTGAGTAGGCTCTGAGTTACAGATCTCTCTATAGCTAGTTAGAGGAGTGGAGAGGGTGGTGTTGAGTAGGCTCTGAGTTACAGATCTCTCTATAGCTAGTTAGAGGAGTGGAGAGGGTGGTGTTGAGTAGGCTCTGAGTTACAGATCTCTCTATAGCTAGTTAGAGGAGTGGAGAGGGTGGTGTTGAGTAGGCTCTGAGTTACAGATCTCTCTATAGCTAGTTAAGGTTTCTGTTCTCCATGATATCATTCATCATGTCAGCTCCAGAGAGAGAAGGTGTGTGTGTGTGTGTGTGTGTGTGTGTGTTTACGGGTGCCTGTATGTTTGTGTGTGTGTGTGTGTGTGTGTGTGTGTGTGCGTGCTTGCGTGTGTGTGTGTGTGTGTGTGACAGAGAGATGGAAGGGGCCACATGAGTGTATGTGGGCTGTGTTGAAATTACTACTCTCCATCTCTGTCTGGTACCCTGTGTGTGTGTGTGTGTGTGTGTGTGTGTGTGTGTGTGTGTGTGTGTGTGTGTGTGTGTGTGTGAGAGAGAGAGAAAGAGAGAGTTTGTCTCTAACTCAGCCAGGGTAAGACTGAACACCACGTTACTGATGATAGCCATGTATTGTATGCCTCAGTGTTGAGTCACTACGGCTTGTAACAGACACATTTACCATCCCATTGACTGTAAATGACTACTACGTATCATCAACAGTCATGATACAACAACTCCAGCACAGGTCGTTGGCCTCCTACGCTGAGGCTACAGTTCTAGTGTGTGAGTGTGTGTGTGTGTCTCTCTCTCTCTCTTGATTGCAGCTTTGCGTGAGTCAAACTGTAAGTGGCCAGTGAGTTCTGCAGTCTCTCTCTCCCTCTCTCTCTCTCTCTCTCTCTCTCTCCTCTCTCTTCTCTCTTTCTTTTGTCAGACTGTTCTATGGCCTTACTCTTCTCTTTCCTTGCCCAACCTCTCTCTCCTCTCTCTCATCTACCTCTTTCCTCTCGTCTCCAGTCACTCTCTCATCAACCTCTCTCCTCTCTCCCTTTCTACCTATCTCTCCATTCTTTCTCTTCCTCCCCATAATTCCCTGTTATTTGCAGTCCAGGGTCCTCCTGACTCCCTGTGTTCTGATTGGTGTGGCGGGTAATCCAATGGGAGCCTCCTGCAGTTCCCCCTGGGGTTCTGGATACTGTAGCTGGCTCCAAAATAAACTGGTTGATTGAAGGTTGAAGGGTTGATATTGAAGAGATTCTTTCTCTATCAGGCTTCCTGTCTCTACATTCACTTATTTAGTCTATTCAGGATAGAGTTGAAGGATAGATTCCTGAATTGACTGTTCTACATAGACACTGTTAGTGTCATTACATTACCCAAACAATATTATAATATTGTTAATATAATTATAGTATATTATATCATATTCATATTATTACAGTATTACACCAAAATCTCATTCAAAGCTTCGTTTCATATTACGGCAATATCGAGACCGTTTAATATGTTTATAATGTAATTAGAAATACCACTTGAGAATCACATAGCAATGCAATATAGTCAGCTATAGTAATGTATTTCCATGTACATTTTATTACAGGGACACAAACACACACACACACACACACACACACACACACACACACACACACACACACACACACACACACACACACCGACGAACAAACGCACACACACAACGCAGGCAGGCTAATGTTTCAGACGGAGGACAGTGGAACTGTTTCTCAAAATGTATAATTTTGTTTAGAGCTATAAAAATGTATCACAGAAATGCCACAGGCCTAATTG
The DNA here is from genome assembly GCA_023634145.1 of Thymallus thymallus. Classification (NCBI taxonomy): domain Eukaryota; kingdom Metazoa; phylum Chordata; class Actinopteri; order Salmoniformes; family Salmonidae; genus Thymallus; species Thymallus thymallus. Next base: position 28,548 of record JAKYLM010000316.1, read on the forward strand.
TCTCCACATTTTTCTCTGTATTGGAAATTCACAATGTTGTTCTTCAGAGGCTAAATGAAACTAGACCGTAATTAGCCGACGACAACAGCAACTACAACTAAAATCTCTGTGGAACACCTAACACCTAACACACATGTTCTCCCACAGGCTAAGTACACACTGTAACTGAGTGGGGTAATAGCAACCAGCCTATAGGACAATATTGTGCACTAATTAAGACAAAACATTCTAGTTGAGAGTCCTGGTCTGTTTTAAATGCTAATTTTGAGCTCACTGCTAGCCTGTTAGCGCTGGGTGGGCGAGACTCATCAAGGTGACACACCGCCATTAACCAGAAACAGGCACGCCAACAATGGGCTACACTGCACAGTGCTACACTGCAGGTGGTCAGGGCTGGTGGAAGGATAATTACCCAGGACCTACTAACTACATGCCAGTGATATCTGATTTCACAGAAATATCTGGTTTAACAAGCAAATCTTATTACACTGAGAAATGATTTTACAGTGGTACTGAATTTAATAATCACCTCTTCTGTCCAATTAAGTTTTTTGGGCCAGTAACCAAAAATTCTCTGGTTTGAATCCACAATCTGGTTAGGTAAACAATCTGTTGATGTGCCCTTGAGCAAGGCACTTTTTGCTAAATTATGTAAATGTAAATGTATTGAAGTTTGAATCTGAACTTATAGGCAATTTGGACAAATGTCAATGAAGTGTTTTTAGATAACAATGCTTGTCACCTTTCATTTTATATAAAAAAAAACATTTCCACTCACAGTTTTGTACTAGAAGCTAAACAGAGAGAATGAATTCTCACAGGAATGAGAAAGGTACAGAAAATGAACTACCTTTCTTTAACCTACACTCTAAGAAGAAAAGGTGTATATAGAACCTAAAAGGTTTGGCTGTCCCCATAGGAGAACACTTTGAAGATCCATTTTGGATTCCATGTAGGAATCTGGAACCAAAATGGGTTCTGCTATGGGGATAGCTGAAGAACCCTTTTGGAACCCTTTTTTTCCCAAGCGTGTAGCTCCTGTACTTGAGGAAGTGGCAGCAAAGTCCTTCCTGTTTCATAAACAGTGTTTACATAAAGCACCACATTGCCCTATTAGTATTACTAGTAGCTACTTCATTCTGCCCTTAGACCGTTTTTTATTATTAATGATTGAAATGAAAGCCTTGCGGAGTGCGCGGATGGAAAATCACTGCATAGGAAACGATTTGCCAAAGCCAGTTTACATAACGCAGTCTGGTAAACAGCGGATTAAGTACACCGTGAGACGAAGGGGAAATTAGAGCATAATGTTATATCCACACATTATTTTTGTTTGGGGGGTTAAAAGCAAGAAGATTGTGAAACCTTTGATGATTTACAAGTATTTTTTAAGCATGGGACTCATGCATAGGGATTTATCTAGCTTCTAACAACTTTTTGTATCGAGTAAATTGGGTGAAACAGAGATTACAGTGACTTGAGTCCATCATCAAAAGCTTCTTGTTATCTGTGTGAGACTTAGTTCTTATCTTTGAATTGTCCTTTCATAGTCAAATGTAATTTTAACTCTGTCAATGCTATTCACAATGTCGTACTTCAAGGCTGACTGGGGTTCGAACCCAGGGTCTCATGCGTGCCGCTTCGCTGTGCTTAAGCTTAGTTTTACCAAACTGGTTAGCAGACCCATCCAAACTCCTACTCTGGCTCAATCTAGAGACACTAGGAAGGGAAAGAGGGATACTAGTCAGTTGTACAACATAATGCATTTAACCCAACCCATCTGAATCAGAGAGGTACAGGGGGCTGCCTTAATCAATATCCACAGCACCCGAGGAACAGTCGGTTAACTGCCTTGTTCAGGGGTAGAGCGACAGATTTTTACCTTGTCAGCTCTGGGATTCAAATCAGCAACCTTCCGGACACCAATCCCTCACACTCGTAAGCTTCACTCAATTATCAACCCTGCTCCAAGCACCCAATATATCATACGACTTTTAACACAGAAACACTCAAAAGACCATCAAAGAGACATACCCCACTCAAATATTGAATCAATCTTTATTTATATTAAATTAAAAATATATTTTGTTGACAGATTCATGTAACAAATATGAGGAACAGTACTTCCAAGATATAAAGCTTTAGGTGTGGTCTAAAGTTCAGAGGAGAGTTGTAGCCAGTGCTGCTGACATTAAGGGGGGAAGCAGAGAACAGGAACAAGGGAGGGGCACACTGTGTCTCTGTCAGTGTTTGATTACATTTATAAATAAGCATGCAAATAAATCAAACATTACATAAAAATAACATTAGTAGTTGTTGTTCACATACTGTACAGGCCAGTTAAGTGTGAGGTGCCTCACGATATTGATCTCAATTTCTACAAATTCAAAATCAACCTTGATGTCTTCGAACGTGGAAATCATGGAAAATGTTGGCTCAGGGGTGAATGTACATTTGCACACTGGACTGATAAACAAGCAGATAGATGGACTGGACTGGACACGACTGAAATAGAAAATGGGCAGAAACATATCTTCTCAGGTCGCGTTGGCAACACTACTGTGAAGAATTTTGATAGAGAGAGAGAGAGACTGTTGAGGAAAACAAAGATATAAACCATTGTTAAACCCAGATATTAAATAGAGAACTCATTGTTAACCACAGATATTACATAAAGAGCTCATTGTTAACCACAGATATTACATAGAGAACTCATTGTTAACCCCACCACAGATATTACATAGAGAACTCACAGAGAGATGCTTCATACAGATCAACTAGCCAGTCTCACAGGCGAGTGGCCAACAGGGGTGTTTAACATTTCAAATCAAAATGTACTACCCAAAGTACACCTACTGTACACACAGAAGCTAATACATATTTAACGCTGACACCTGGTGAACAAATAAGGGAAAATAACAAAAAAAGAAACCTTGATATAGAGAGAAAAGTGCTAAAAAGTAAAAGCATTCTCCTCCTATGTACACATTTCAGCGGGTCGCCTCGGCTCAGTGCCTTATAAAAATACTATTCACATTTTGTCATGGGACAATTGTGTGTTCAATCTGGAGGAAAGTCCAAATGACTGTACAATTACATTGGTTCGATAGGTTTATCAATTTCAACACAAAAATGTAACCGGAAGAATGAGTCCACTCTAATATGACAATTTGTGCAAATAAGATGCAATTAAGATTGTGTGAACATTTTCAGGATTTATTTAAATATTATCCGAAGATAATACTGAATGAGGTGACGTGTTGATGCTATAAAAACCCTCATTCATGTTATTAAATACACTTTATCGACACAATAAAAGAAACATCTATATATGCTTAAGTCAATTTTGAATATGCAAAAATAAAAAACAATTTAAAACATTGACAGACCAAAACATCGGACATGATAAATATGACTAAATGAACAGTAGAAGACAGGATGTCTATGAATCCAGTAAAAACAGCAAGAGAAGCTGTCTCTCAAACCATCCATCCTTAAGACAAAAATGGAAAATACTATTAATTGAACTAACAAATACTCAGGGTAAAGGGCAATAGCACTCACATTGAGGGTGTCATTCATGATGATATAGTATTAGGTACAACAGGCAGTACACAGCTAATACAGTTCCACTGTAGTGGTGGAGGATAAAGTACTTGTGCTGCTGATTGTGTCTTAGAATACTTTCCAGCTACGTATTCTATAGGAAAATACTAAGGTGGCAAAACCTTTCCAAGCTTTCCAACCAGGTAGACTTCAACTTCAAGACGACTGAGAAAGACAGCTATAAGTTGGCTGTTATCAGTTTCAACGTCATATAACTAGATTAAAACCAAGTACATATGTCGAAAACTAGTGTTGCTATTTGAACAATGTGGTGGACAGTGAATATTGAGTCAAACTGTCGGCAGGTATGGTGTCCGTATTAGGACAGCCTCAGGGTCATAACAGGCTGTCCTAATATGGACACCGTAAAAAGAGAGACTGTTTTTCGTTGGTTTAAAAAAATCATAGAATCTGCAATCTCTCATTTCAGTCCTTGGGAAAAACAAGTTGAAAACACAACATGAATATTTCACATTGAAATTAAATGTTGATTCCAGTTTCCAGAACTATTCAGGTCCAAAGGCAGTACAAAATAATTATCATCATCACCAGAAGCAATAGACATACAGGAAGCAAACAAATAGCACATAAATATGGCGATTTCTCATTCAGTACCTCAGTATGTCTCTTTACCTGAAGTTTCACTAAATTCTATATCCTTAACATATCTCAACCTTGTAGGCGTGAATGTGACATGCATTTTAAATAATCATGTTGTGCCGATGATTGCAACTAAGAAAAAACACACATTCTTTTAAATATTTTTTTGATCAAAGTGCTCCATATGGGCTAAAGCAGACACCCACAGTACAGTAGAAACACATATAAATAACCGTCCCTCCTCTCTGCAACAAGGACACCTGGGACACGTCTCCTTACGCTGTTTGATGAAATATAGACATAGGCAAATCAACGTGCATGGCTCCGTAGAAGCAGTGTAAGCAAATTCCTCAGAAAAGGACATTTTACTCACAGTCATGGACGTTCCACTTAGCAGCAGAAGCTGTCTGGCAGTATTCTCATAGGTTTTTATGAGGCATCGGTAGTACAAGTTAGTACAGGTACAAGTTCCTATGTCAGTATTTATTCTAAATGGTCAGTTACACATGACTTTTGGCACTAGTTATAACCTTCACATTAAGGTTGGGGTCAGTTGAGTTTTCAATTCAATCGAGTTAATTAATAAAAGGCAATGTTTAAGTCATGAATTGAATTTGCTGAATTGGAAAGTGAACTGACTCTTCTTCACATACTGTAGCCCTCGGCTCGGAGTAACGGAGAGACTTGCGGCGAAGTCACACAACAAGATTTCGTGTCAAATCTCTGGAACTTTACATTTTGGATTTAGCATGAGGAGTTAGAAATCCTATCGCTGTATAGAGGTGAACTGAGAGTTGCTAGGGGGAGAGAGAGAGGAGGCTAGCTGACGTGTCTCACTGTCATTGGGCTTAGCTTAGTGAAGCAGCACCTCTATAGAGGACTGGGTCTGGGGTTAAACTACCTCCACCATCCACCACACACCATGACTCTCTCTCTCTCTCTCTCTCTCTCTCTCTCTCTCTCTCTCTCTCTCTCTCTCTCTCTCTCTCTCGCTCTCTCTTCTCTCTCTCTCTCTCTCTCTCTCTTTCTCTCTCTCTCTCTCTCTCTCTCTCTCTCTCTCGCTCTCTCCCTGTGAATCTGTCTCTAAGGATCTCTGTCTGTCTCTCTGTCTGTTTGTCTATCCATGTATCCATGTATTTGTCTGTCTCTCTTTCTCTCTCTGGCCGGTTGTCGCTGTCTCCATCCATTCATCCAGATCTCCACTAGGAAGGACACCCTCCACCTCCTCTCTCTGTGTCTCAGCCACTGGTCATTATCCAGGCCAACGTAGCGAGTTATAACCAAGATACTACAGCAGTCCTCCACATTATCATCTCATTTGCATTGCAAACTGTTACTACAAACTCTGTTTCCCTGTGTCAGGCTACAAACTCTGTTTCCCTGTGTCAGGCTACAATCTGCATAACCTAATTTCCTTGCAGTGACGAATCTCTTCTGAGACATTATTGAGAAATAAAATAAAATAAACCCTATGTCCATTGAAGCCAGTGATAAAGGAACTTTTACAGTGTTATTTGTTAAGCTACCCACGTGATTTACAGTAGTTTTAGACATGATAAGAGCTTTCAAGTTCTGCTACCCACGTGGTTTGCAGTAGTTTTAGACATAGAGTTTTCAAGTGAACAACGTAACAGTGAACGCCACACCAAAAAATAATCCAATTGATGATTTGCGTTGTACATACAGGTAAGTACTTGAGGTTTCAAACACATTATATAAATAATTGTGAAAATGAAATAAATTTAATAAAACATGTTGAAAATGGGACAAGGCAAGAGTTAGTTACCGTAAATACTGTAAGAGGTGAGTAACACTAAAGTGATGGTGATGCAATATCTACAATATGTAGCTTCTTTGTGAGGAACATTTCAACATACAGTAGTGGTTGGTTGTCTTTCCATCTCTCTCTCCAGTTCATTTTGTCACAACAACAGTCATGTAAAACACTTTGCTCGGTATAACACCTCTTTGTCGACACGCTTCATCTTGTCCTCCTGCGTTCCTCGTCGTGGTTCCCTCGTACCGTCCTGAGAGTCTTGAGACTGTCCATGTCTATGCGTTCCTCGTCGTGGTTCCCTCGTACCGTCCTGAGAGTCTGTCCATGTCTGTTGTAAAGAACAGTACATGTTGTCTTGCTACCTCCATATTGCGTGGTTCCTCGATGCTCCTTTCACAAACACCACCACCGCTTCCAGTCCAGCTTATATACAGTGTCAGAGGTTAACGTGGCTAGCACTGGTCTTTAACTATAGTAGTTATTACTGTTGTTACTGTACCAGTTAGGGGCTGGAGGGGAGGTAAGAAGGCGGAGCCTGGTAGTGTGTTGGTTGGTGGTACTCTGAGTAGGGTCTGCTAGCTCCTTCTCTGGAAAACACTAGCTAGTTAGCTAGTTAACTCAGGTGATGGATGGTGGGATGTCGTGGGGAGGGGGTTTTGGTGAGGCTCTCGTGACTGTTTGAGGGGCTGAGGAAGGGACAGAGGAACCGGAGAACGATGGGTACTGGCTGGTCCAGGAGCTGGAGGAAGGGGGGTTGAGACCTCAGGTTCTATACCACTGTGTTCCTCTGTCGGTACGGGGGAGGGGGCAGAACTGTGCCCGGCTTGAGATTCGACGAGAACTCTGATAGGTACTCAGGGTTTTCGGCCACCGCCGGCCTGATACAGCCGTTCTGTTTATAGAGCAACTTGCCATTGGTGGTTCCCGCCTCAGGAGTGCTGCCCGCCTGGTTGGTACCGCTGTTCAAAGGCTTGGGTGGCAGGCTGTGCTGCCAGTACTCTGGATTGTCAAAGGTCACCTTGAGCTTCTTGCCTGCCGGTTTGCCCCCCGTATGGTGCCCCTGTCCCTGCTTCAGCACACTGCCAGGGTTGGTGGTGTGGCCCTGGTAGGCTGGTAAAACACTTCTCTGGTCCTCTGGTGCCGACATGGAGATGGAACCTTTCTTGACACTTGACATTTCAGGGTGGCAAACCTGGGTGGCAGAGGGCCCACCACCACACTGGATTAGGTGGGACTGGTGGCCCTGAAGGCCCAGGTGGGCCCGTTGTGGTGAGTTGCCCGATAGGGCCGAGTGACCAGGTTTGACACTAACACCGTGGAGCGTGTGAATGTGGTGACCTGGTGGTGGGTGATGGCAGCCTCCCTGCAGCCCAGAAGGGGTGTTCTGTGTCAGTACGATAGGGTAGTAAGGAAGGCCAGTTTGAATGGTGATAGTCGAGGCTGTACTCTGCGATGGGAGACCAGCGTTCTTCCTCAGGACCAGGTCTCCGGGGTTGTGGAAGGTGTTGAGGTAGAGAGGCTCGTTGATGTACTCGTCCTCGCCCCCCTTGGGCTGGCTGTTGGGCGTGCTGTGGTAAGCCGGGTTGTCCAGCGCATGGACCTCGCCGTTCTTGCGCCGCGCCACAAACGGGTTTTCCTCAATCGGATTTAGATAGTCTAGAGAGAAAGAGAGACAGAGACAGAGAGAGAGAGAGAGAGAGAGAGAGAGAGAGAGAGAGAGAGAGTGTGAGAGAGAGAGAGAGAGAGAGAGAGAGAGAGAGAGAGAGAGAGAGAGAGAGAGAGAGAGAGAGAGAGAGAGAGACAGAGACAGAGAGAGAGAGAGAGAGAGACAGAGACAGAGACAGAGACAGAGAGAGAGAGAGAGAGAGAGAGAGAGAGAGAGAGAGAGAGAGAGAGAGATAGTTCACTAAAGAACACTACACCTTGCCAACCCTTTCCTTGGCAGTCTCCTCTCCCAGCAGCTCCAGACCTGACAGGCACTATAATAGTATGGGATGGAATCTATCTATTTGACACTCCTTCCTTCTCCTCCCCTCCTCCCCTACTCCACTCCTCCCCTCCTTCACTCCTCCCCTCCTCTCCTCCCTCACTCCTCCCCTCCTTCCTACTCCTCCCCTCCTCCACTCCTCCCTTCCTCCCCTCCTTCACTCCTCCCCTCCTTCACTCCTCCCCTCATCCCCTCCTTCACTCCTCTCCTCCTTCACTCCTCCCCTCCTCCCCTCCTTCACGCCTCCCCTCCTCCACTCCTCCACTCCTCTTTTCCTCCACTCCTCCACTCCTTCAGACCCTGACATTGCATCAGTTTTTGTTGTTCTGGGTTTAGTTTGATTTCCAGCTTCTTCACAAATCAAAGTCGATAACATTGGATGAGATTGACAGAGTGAAATAGCCTATGATCAAAGCCTGAAGTAGCAATTATGTAATAGCAGCATACAATATAATGGGAATCTAAAGATGTAGAATCCTACTATTATGCTAAAACTGACTGGGAGTACTGCTGGCTATTGTTCAGAGATGATAAGAGACAAAGCTACTGTGAATAGAGTAGTGGATGAAGACTCTGAACAAACAATAAAGATACTGAGGCTTTGAATGAAGTGATGTAGGCCCTACCACTACAGAGCAAGACCTGCTACAGAAAACTAGGCCATGTCAAACTGTTGTTGAACTGTTGAAGAGTTCAGTTTTTCCACTCTGCTTCAAAGTGTGCTCCCAAGTGGCGCAGTGGTCTAAGACACTGCATCTCAGTGCTAGAGGTGTCACTACAGACAACCTGGTTTGAATACAGACTGTATCACAACCGGACGTGATTGGGAGTCCCATAGGTCGGCTCACAATTGGCCCAGTGTCGTCTGAGTTTGGCCTGTGTAGGCTGACTTGCCTAGTTAAATAAAGGCCCCATTAAATACATTTAAAAGGAACAAACAAAGATACACTCTTTTCACTGAGCCCTCATAGGAGTAACTGGTTGAAATGAGAAGCTGCCTTATGTCTAGTCAGTGTCTCCTAGCTTCATGCTAGTCTAGACGTTGGCTCTTAGGCCCAGACCTCTCTAGCGTCTAGGTTCTTGGGTCCGGTTTCCCGGACACAGATTAAGACTAGTCCAGGCCTGAAAAGCTATTCCAATGGAGATTCTTCATTGTGCGTGTTTTTTAGTGCAGGACAAAAAATTTTGGGAAACCAGCCCTAGAGAATCTACCTACCTGATGAGGTCTTATCCTTCATGGGAGTCATGTAGCCATCCTCGTCCGTATCCCCCCGGGGCCCCACACCCCGGTCCCCCAGGAACACTGTAGGGTCGGCACTGTAGCGCTGTCCGTTGATGTCCTCTGCCCCGGGCCTTGTCTGGTTCTTGTTCTTGTGCAGAGTGCCGTTGCAGCGCGAGTCCTTCAGGGCGTCCAGGGCTGCCCCCTGCATGCCTGCAGGATCTGGAGAGGAGACACAAGCCGGGGACCCTCCCGATGCCAGGCCCTCCTCAGGGGCTGAGCCTGAACCGACCCGGTACCCAAACTGGTTCTGGGGAAAGAGGGGAGATCGGGAGAGGAAAACGTTAACTGTAGGAGAACTAACGCTTATTTTAAGAGGCCGCTCTAACAAGTCAAGTATGTTTTTTATTTAATTTATCTAATTTATTATTCTCATTGAGATTAACATCTCTTACAAGAGAGGGCCTGTATATGGCTAGTTCATCTGAAATCAAATTTGGACGAGAGTTATGAGAGAAAACGTTTGATTCCATGAACCAACATGTTGTTGGAAATGAGATTTCTCTGCGGCGGTTTAACAGGGTATAGTTTGGTTCAAAGGGCTCCAAGAAAGAAAGAAAACAGAGTTGGTTTTCAAACACCTGAACACTAGGAAAAATAACAACAAACACATTACATGACATATAGGGCAAGTATATTTCCTGATATTTTCCAGGATAGCTCCAAGCTATTAGAGCTGGGCCAGCTTGCCAGAGTATCTACTAGAGAGAGATCTCTCTGCCCGCAATGTTTTACTGCTAATATTAGTCACCTGCTGGGAAGCCACAGAGAGAGAGAGAGAGAGAGAGGAGAGAGAGAGAGAGAGAGCAAAAGAGAGAGAGAAGGTGGAAGAGAGACAGAGGAAAGAGAGAGAGAAAGCCTGGAGGACGGTTATCTCTCTCTCCCACCCACTCCCTCTGTCCTCTATCCATCGCTCCATCGCTCCATCGCTCCATCGCTCTACAATCATCTCTTCTCCTCTCCTCCTCCAGCCCAACCTTTCTATTCATCCCCTCTCTCTCCCGTCAAGTATTTAAAAGCCCACCATTATCCTCTCCTCCAGTAAGGTACAATCGGAACAGCTAATTAGTCAGAATTACACTCGGCCTGTGTGCCAAATGACACCCCATTCCCTTTGTAGTGCACTACTTCTGACCAGGGTCCAAGGAGTACTCAAAAGAAGTGCACGGTATAGGCAAGGGGACACATTCTAGCTAGTCTATTTGATTCACTTTCCCCTTTGTGATTTGCGGCGATGGCTCCCTGTCCTATCTGTCCTATTCACAGTCCTTAGACTGTTTGACTGCATAATGAAAAAGTGTTTCAGTCAGAATATTGACCTCTGACATTTCAGATCTGTGTGTGTGTCCAGGTCCCCAGGGCCATGGCATGACCGCCAGCATGTGGGTACACGGGCACACAGTCAATATGAGATGCAGGGGCATGGTCGAGGCAGAGTAAATAGCCAAGCCCAGGACTCATTGTCTCTGAGCAAACGGTGGCAGCGCTTTAGTGGAGAGGCTGCTATTTACACATGGAGGCCAGGGTAATGAAAGAGGAAGCCTGGAGAGTGGGCTAAAAGAGGCCAGGGTCGGGGGTGACACACTGGGACACAGAGAGGGAGAAGAACTGGGGGAGACACACTGGGACAGAGAGAGGGAGAAAAACTGGAATGGAGATCAGATGGAGGGGGAGGCAGAGTTTGTTACTTTCTGAGTCTGATAGGACATCGAGGAAAAGAGAGGTGGAATTACATCACAATTTTGTTATTATGGATAATATGTGTGTGTGTGTGTGTGTTTCTCCTTACCCTGTTGGAGTCGACGCGGAGCCTGGCTGTGTATGATAGTGGAGGCATGTTAAAGTGATGGGGAACCAGGTACTCTTCAGCATCCATAAAGTCCTCCAGGTCCTCCTCATTCAACAGGCTCTGGAAGAACTTACTGTCATTGGGGCTGGGCAGCTTCATACGGTCATCCCCCTGAGTTTAGAAACGCAGATAGACAACATCACGTCACATGACTATCTACTGGATCGCGTTCAGTAGGGCACACCATAACTCAATGTTTTGCTACGCAACACCAACATCTATGTTTGAATTGGTCAAGTTCAGGCAGAGCATGCCTCAACAATATCTTGAGACGGTAGGGGACGTGTGTGCATTAAACCAGAGTACTCAGAGAGAGAGAGAGCAGGGCTGACCCGTACCTGGATGACCAGGTACCTCTGGGGGTCCCGGGCCATCCTGCACAACTCTGCAGCCAGCTCCTTGAACTTGGGCCTGCTGTCTGCATCTATCATCCAGCCTGGAAGAAAGGAGACACAGCCTGTTAGAAAAGAAGACTTTTGATTTAGACAGTAAGGAAAGAATATAAAATAAGGGATTGGCCCGGGGATGGAACCCCCACCACCAGGTAATGTGTAATAACAACAACCTCTGACTGCTAGGATGTCCTGTAGCTATCTCTAATTCTGTGTACAGCTCATTCAGGCCCACTAAAAGGATGTTAGTAGCTTGTGTACATTGGATCCCCAGAAGGAATAGTGGTCACTGGTCACCATGGTGACTGCTGATATCCCAATTAACAGAAATCTTAGCATAACATGAAATATCGCTCAGTCAAATTGGCTGGCCTGAGACAATTTACAGTAGATAGCGTTAGAGAGAGAGAGAGAGAGAGAGAGAGAGAGAGAGAGAGAGAGAGAGAGAGAGAGAGAGAGAGAGAAAGAGAGAGAAAGAAAGATAAAGAGAGATAAAGAGAGGCTGCGCTCTCTCTCTCTCTCTCTCTCTCTCTCTCTCTCTCTCTCTCTCTCTCTCTCTCTCTCTCTCTCTCTCTCTCTCTCTCTCTCTCTCTCGAGTGCATGCTGGGAGTGAGTGGGCGGAGCGTGGTGAGTGTGCGTGCGAGTTGTAGCCTGTGGCTGGTAAGAGTGCTTTTTTTTCAAACTTTTTTTCTTGTAAGTGTTACGTTTGTGTTTTTCTTTTTTTGAGGTATTTAGATTTTGTTTGTTTTTTTCGTTGTATTTTTGTGAGGATAGTCTGCTTCCAGCATTTTTTGCTGGAAGCATGGCGACTCCAAACACGATGGCTTTTGAAAATTTAACTCGGCGTCATGGAGTAAAAATTGATTCAAATGCTAACGTGGAAGATGTTTGTTTGGCTGTAGGAGATGTTGTGGGTCATGAAAACATCGTGTCCGCCTCGCGAATGAACAATGCGTTAGTGGTTTTTTTTAAAACGATTGAGAAAGCGAATGAAATGGTGCAAAATGGTGTTGTAATTAAAGGTTCACTCACGCCGGTGTTTCCTCTTAGTACTCCCGCCAAGAAAATAATGATTTCAAACGTCCCTCCTTTTGTGAAAGACGAGATAATCGTGCAAGAATTGTCAAGATATGGAAAGATAGTTTCCCCCATCAAAAAAATTCCGCTTGGATGTAAATCGCCTTTAGTTAAACATCTCGTGTCTTTTAGGAGGCAGGTGTTTATGATTCTGAAGGATGGCGAAGATGAACTTGACTTGGTATTTAAATTTAAAATAGATTCCTTTGATTATGTTGTCTTCGCATCATCTGATACTACGATCAAATGTTTTGGTTGTGGGAAAATTGGGCATCTTAGTCGTAATTGCCCTGATAAAGTGAATAAGAACACAGAACAGATTAAAGCAGATCAAGCGGGGAGCGCGAGCGCTGTGGCTGAAACTAGCGCACCTGCGGCGGCTGAAACTAGCTCACCCGCGGCCGCGCCGCTGGAGGCTGAAAGCAGTGTAGCTGCGAGTAACGCGCTGCTAGACGAGCCGCTCGCGGGGGTGAACAGCGCGGGGACACCGGGATCTGGTTCTCCTGTGGATGATGGAGGGGTTGTGAAGGAGTCTGTGGCGGTAGAGAACGCGGTTGGGTTGAGCAAGACAGTATTTTCTGCTTTTGCAGAACAAGATCGAGACACTGTAAAGGAAGACTTGAGATTGAATGACTGTGAATTGGAAATGGAAATTGAATCAACTTTCAAAACTCCAATTAAAAGAAAAAAGAATCGAAACGATAAAACCAGTAAACAAGTCAAAAAAGGTGACGCTGAAGAGGAAATCATAGCTTCGGATGACGATGATTCTGATTCTAGCGTTTCTGTGTGTTCAGAGTATTCTGCTTGTTCTCAAAATGAAATCGTAAATGTTTTGTATAAAGCCGAAGACATTCGTGGTTTTCTGCAGGAAACTAAAGGGCTAAAAGGTGTGCAGATTGAGGATTATTTTCCTAATCGTGCACAGTTCGTGAAAGACACCAGATATTTGATGAAAGAAGGAGCTTTCTCAGATCTCGAGGTGTACCGTTTACGCAAATATGTAAACAAGTTAAAAAAACAAATTCCTAGAGATGAGAAGAATGCCATGGTTTAAATCCTTATTTTTGTTTTTTTTTATCATATGCACAATCTCCGTTTTTTTCCATCTTAGTTTCTTGTTGAACTTAAATAAAACTATGAGTCAACTAAAAATTGGAACTTTAAATTTAAATGGAGCTAGAGAAGTTCGTAAAAGGATGATGTTGTATGAGTTTATACATCAGAAGTCTGTTGATGTCATGTTAATACAAGAAACACATAGTGATCAAAGAAATGAGGTAGACTGGAAAAGAGAGTGGGGAGGTCAACTTTTTTTTAGTCATAAATCCTCTATTAGTGGAGGTGTTGCAATTTTATTTTCTAAAAATGTGACTCCAGTATCTTATGAATTTGTTGAAATTGAAAAAGGTCGTTTTTTAAAAGTTATTGTAAAATTTGAAAAAATTGTTATGGTGTTTTTAAATATTTATGCTCCTAATAGTGGAGTGGAAAGAGTTTTGTTTTTAAACTTAATCAACACTACTCTGAAAAGCCTAAATACAGATGATTTTCTAGTTTTAGGTGGAGATTTTAATTGTACTGAGAACGATAAAGTAGACCGAAATCATTTAGAACCACATGTTGCATCCCAAAGAGTTATTAAGCAACTCGTTCAAACTTTTGATCTCTGTGATATTTGGAGAAATATGCATAAACAATTAAGACAATATACATGGGTTCATTGTAAAGATAACTCATTGTCTTTGGCACGTCTTGATCGGTTTTACAGTTTTAAGCACCAGTTCAATATTTTTAAATCTTCTCAAATTAATCCTGTAGGTTTCTCAGACCACAGTGCAGTTCTTTGTTCTGTATTAGTTAGTAATGTGAAGTCAAGCAGTGCCTATTGGCATCTTAATACATCCTTGCTTGAGGATAAACATTTTAAAGACTCTTTCAACTTTTTCTGGGATGTTTTTAAAAAACAAAAGTATTTATATAGCTCTTTACAGCAGTGGTGGGATTGCGGGAAAATACAAATCAAAAGCTTTTGCCAGCAATATACTCTTAATGTTACAAGAGAACTAACTCGATCACTGAATATTTTAGAGACTGATATAATCGATTTGTACAGTTTGTCTGCATCTACGGGTAAAAAAGAACATATTGAAGCTTTGACATCAAAGAGAACTTTATTGGGTAACCTGATGGACATTAAGGCACAGGGAGCGCTGGTTCGCTCACGTTTCCAGAAAGTTACACAAATGGATGCGCCTTCCAAATTTTTCTTCAGTATGGAGAAAAAAATAGTCAAAGTAGAATCATTCATTCCTTGGTCTCTGATACAGGACAAGAAGTAAATAAAACTTCGGAGATAAGAGAAGTTGCTGTACAGTTTTATAAAAAATTATATACAGCTGATTTAATAAATGAAAAGATGACCACTAGTAGTTTTTTTGAAGGTCTGCCAAAACTTGACGAAGAGAGCAATGAAAGTTTGCAACAACCTCTCACAGAACAAGAGCTTTACATTGCAATGATGAGTATGGAGAATGGGAAATCCCCTGGGATTGATGGGTTACCCATTGAATTTTATAAAACTTTCTGGCCCATCTTAAGAGAAGATCTCGTATCAGTGTTTGATGAAAGCCTAATTAATGGTTTTCTTCCACTCAGTTGTAGAAGGGCAGTTATCACTCTATTGCCAAAAAAAGGTGATCTTCAAAATATAAAGAATTGGAGGCCTGTTTCTCTCTTGTGCTCAGAGTATAAAATCCTGTCCAAAACTTTGGCTACAAGATTGAGTAAAATAATAGGGAAGGTGATACACTACGATCAAACATACTGTGTACCAAATAGATCGATTTTTGATAATGTAACTCTAATCAGAGATGTTTTGGAAGTTTCAAAGCTGTTTGGTATAAATACTGGCCTTATTTCTCTAGACCAAGAGAAGGCATTCGATCGAGTCGAACACCTTTACTTGTGGCATACTTTACAAGCTTTTGGTTTTAATTCTAGTTTTATTGATATGATCAGAACAATGTATTGTGATATTGAGAGTGTGATTAAATTGAATGGTAGTTTGTGCGCACCCTTTAAGGTGCAGAGAGGCGTTAGACAAGGTTGTGCCATGTCTGGGCTGTTATATGTGCTGGCTATAGAACCACTGCTTTTTATGTTTCGAAACAAGTTAAAGGGTCTAACATTGCCACAGTGTAATAATGCTTTTTATTTATCTGCATATGCTGATGATGTTATTGTTTTTATAAATGATAGTGATGATGTTCAAATTGTACAACAGATTGTTAATGATTTTAAAGATATTTCATCAGCAATTGTTAATTGGGGGAAAAGTGATGCCTTATTGATTGGGAAATGGGAAGGAGGGAATCCTATTTTACCTGGAGGATTATTATGGCAAAAAGATGGGTTAAAATATCTTGGCGTTTTCTTAGGTTCTGAAACTTTCATGCAGAAGAATTGGGAAGGAATGGCAGATAAAGTAACAGGACGTTTGAAAAAATGGAAATGGCTGCTTCCTCAGTTGTCATTCAAAGGACGCACACTCATTATTAACAATCTTGCAGCTTCTTCCCTGTGGCATAGACTTGCATGCGTTGACCCTCCTGTTGGTCTCTTATCAAAAATCCAAGCAGAAATTGTGAACTTTTTTTGGGACAATTTGCATTGGATCCCTCAAAGTGTTTTGTTCCTGGCTAAAGAGGATGGAGGCCAAGGTCTAGTGCATTT
>JAKYLM010000317.1:0-35000 GCA_023634145.1 Thymallus thymallus
CAGAGACCAACAGCTGTCTTTGTTGATCATTTCCCAGCCTAGTGTGGGGGTTTGATCAGAGAGAAGAGCCTGTCTGACAAACTGCAGATAGAGAGCGAGAGAGAGAGAGAGAGAGAGAGAGAGAGAGAGAGAGAGAGAGAGAGAGAGAGAGAGAGAGAGAGAGAGAGAGAGAGAGAGAGAGAGAGAGAGAGAGAGAGAGAGAGAGAGAGAGGAGACTGTGGAAGTACCCTCCAATCTACTACACTACACTACACTACAGACTGTTAAAGAAGGGATGTTGTGCTCCTGTCTCAGCTTTTAGTGGGTTGGTGGAGCTCTAACACAAAGCTATGATTAAAGAGATACTTTCCCAAACTAACCTCCTATACTGGTATCCAGTCATGGCTTGGAGTGTTAATTGAATAAACAAAGACCTTACGTATATTTGTGAGATATCTCTTCTGATTGTGTTACAGGAAAGTTGTTGTTGGATACCTGCAGCCCTGCAGGACCCTATGGATCTCAGTAACTGATGTTGTGCTAGGGAGCTACTTCCTGTATGTATTGGGTGTCAGGGCCTGGCGGTAGGGTTGTCTGGACAGCTCTATGTTTAAGTTTAGTTGGTCCTCAATTAGAGTCAGCTGCCATACGTTGTCTCTAATTGGGATCCTATTTAAGTTCATTAGTGTGACCACCTGTGTGTGGTTCTTTGTTTGTCGCACATCAGTTTGTGGTTTCGTTCTCTCCTTTGTTTTGGTATTCAAAATAAAGGAATACAACTGTATTTTGAGGATGGTTGATGTTAATGTAATGGGTGTGGTGATGGATGGATGGATGGATGGATGGATGGATGGATGGATGGATGGATGGATGGATGGATGGATGGATGGATGGAGGAGCGGATGGAGAGATGGATGGATGGATGGATGGATGGATGGATGGATGGATGGATGGATGGATGGATGGATGGAGGAGCGGATGGAGAGATGGATGGATGGATGGATGGATGGATGGATGGATGGATGGATGGATGGAGGAGCGGATGGAGAGATGGGTGCATGATAGAAAGAGTAACGTACTTCAGGAAAAGGCCAGGCCCTGCAGCGAGCTGGCTGTGGAGTACTTGCTAGAGTCCACAAAAGACTGATCTGAGGGAGAGAGTGCATAGAAAGAGGGGAAGACAGGGAAGGAGAGCAGAAGAGAGGAGAGGAGGAGAGAAAGAAAAAACAAATTGTTATTTAAAGGCCAGCGGAGGGGAGGAGGAGACGAGGAGACGAGGGGAGGAGGGGACGAGTGGAGGAGGGGAGGAGGGTTGGAGGAGACAAGGGGAGGAGGGGAGGAGGGGAGGAGGGGAGATGTGGGGGGGGGGGGGGGATGACAGGGGATATTGGGGACGTAGAGGTTGGTTAGAGAGCGTCATGGACGGTGCCGGACATAATAGTGTCTCGATTGGCTAAGGGGCTCACCTTGGAGACCGTTGCCGTTGGTGCAGGTGGGTGGGGGTGAGGTCTGAGGTCGCACCACAGGGGCGAAGGCGCTCTTCTGCTTGACGGCCGACACCATGTTGGCAGGGGAGAAGGAGAAGATCCCAGAGGAACTGCTACAGTTAGAGGGCAGGCTGGTGGAGGATGCCATGGTGGGGCTGGAGGGAACGACTGGAGGGATGGAGAGAGAGAGGCAGGGAGGGAGGGAGAGATGGGGGGAGGGAGGTAGGGAGGGAGGTAGGGAGGGAAGGAGAAATGGGGGAGGGAGGGAGATGGAGGGCGGGAGGGAGAGATGGGGAGAGAGGAAGGGAGGGAGAGAGGGAGGGAGGGCGGGCGGGCAAGAGAGAGACAGAGTAAGAGAGCGAGACAGACAGACAGAGAGAGGGAGGGAGGGAGGGAGGGAGGGAGGGAGGGAGGGAGGGAGGGGGTATATAGCGAGAGGTTAATTTCACCATGTAGGATTAAGATTTTATGGGAGAACAAAGAAAAAAACAACTCCTTAAGTATTAAAGAGAGAAAAGTTTCAATCGAGAGGAAATTCAATTTTAGTTCATTCATACAAATGAATGGTTATTGAACCCAATCCACCTAGCAGTGGTCTCTTAGGTAGTTAACAATTCAATGCTAGCACACTGAGACAACCATTTGAATTTAATGTTTTTCATAATGATTAGAGTTTATTAGAAGTGATTCTTGTTATTGCACTATTTAAATAGGTGTATAGCTCCATCCAAGCAGAACCATGTAACAATGGCACAATCAATTTATCAAATCCTAAATAATCAATGAATGAAAATTGGAAGCACAGAGCCTAGGCTGGTGGATTGATTGGAAGTGTCTAATGGAGTCAGCCAGCCTTTTAAAATACGTGTTAACATCATGGGGACCAAAGTGATGAAATTTAATTGTTACCCCTCCAATTAGTTTATTGATTTAATTAACTGTCTTTAATTGCAATGCCAGAATAGAAAGGAGCCGTGATATGGCCAGTCAGGCATTGCAAACAGGCAATACCACAGTGGCTCTCAATCTAATTTCAGGGCAATCCGATGGAAGGACACACATTGTTAAGGAGAGAGGCCGCCAGTCCACAAACCCAGAGTATTCCAGCATGGCACCACCAGGCCTCACTGTCACCACCAGGCCTCACTGTCACCACCAGGTCTCACTGTCACCACCAGGCCTCACTGTCACCACCAGGCCTCACTGTCACCACCAGCCCTCACTGTCACCACCAGGTCTCACTGTCACCACCAGGCCTCACTGTCACCACCAGGCCTCACTGTCACCACCAGGACTCACTGTCACCACCAGGCCTCACTGTCACCACCAGGCCTTACTGTCACCACCAGGCCTCACTGTCACCACCAGGCCTCACTGTCACCACCAGGTCTCACTGTCACCACCAGGCCTCACTGTCACCACCAGGCCTCACTGTCACCACCAGGTCTCATTGTCACCACCAGGTCTCACTGTCACCACCAGGCCTCACTGTCACCACCAGGACTCATTGTCACCACCAGGTCAATGTCACCACCAGGCCTCACTGTCACCACCAGGCCTCACTGTCACCACCAGGCCTCACTGTCACCACCAGGCCTCACTGTCACCACCAGGCCTCATTGTCACCACCAGGCCTCATTGTCACCACCAGGACTCATTGTCACCACCAGGCCTCACTGTCTCATAAACAAACAAATAGGGAGAGAAAACTCCCACTCCTCTCATCACTCCTCAAAGACCTCGTCAACTATTGTGCAGTCCCTCAGGCACACCACTGGGCTACAAACTAGAACCCATACTGTACAGCTCTTCTAGAGTCACTAGGAGGAATGGGGGTTCATGCATGTACAGCAGCAATATGGGATCAGACATGGCAGAGGGGGAGAAGTGCAGTGAATAGTGGGAGAGTGGGTCAGCTGAGTGTGGGTGGGTGGGTGGGTGAGTGAGTGAGAGGGTTGAGAGTTGGTGGGTGAGTGAGAGGGATGAGTGTTGGGTGAGAGGGCTGGCTGTGAGTCGGCTGACTGGATGGATGCAGGTGGGTGAAGACGGTGTCAGCTGGGTGTAGGTGGGTAGAAGAGCTAGAGTGGGACTCACTGGCGTAGGGTGAGTTGGCAGCGCTGCCGTTGAGGAAGCTGGGGGATCCTCCCAGGTTGGACATGCCAGTGTTGCCATAGCCGTTCATGCTGGTGGTCACAGAGCTGTAGTTACTCTGCTGGGGGGTGGAGCTGGGCACGTAGCCATGGGGAGACACACTGCTTGTGTTCCGACTGAAACCTACACACACACACGCACGCACGCATGCACACACACACACACACACACCACACACGCATACGCACACACACACACACACACACACACACACCAAACCACACCACACCACCCACACACACACACACACACACACACACACACACACACACACACACACACACACACACACACACACACACACACACACACACACACACACACACACACACACACACACACAGAGAGAGAGAACAAAGACATCAGTATACTTGTTCAATGATAGAACCAACTAAAACATTCGCAAAAACACAGCAACTACATTTCTATTCAGTTACCGGTTTCTATGACGATAGCGCCACACCCGTATCGACCCGTCCCCTCACCCTGATTGGCTCCCTGGGAGGACTCGGACACGTTGACGGCCAGCTGGCCAGGGAAGGAGTTGACCGCCATCATGCCTGAGTGGACGGAGCTGTTCCCCAGGCCGCTCAACTGGTTGTGGTTTCTGGGAACATTGTAAAGAGCCTCCGCTATGTCCGCTGCACGCTTCAGAATCATCTCCTGCCACAGGAGAACACAGTTAGACAAGCGTTCACATATACAACACTTATATACAACGCTTTTATATAAACAACATTGTTATCAGTTAAAGTAGTGTTCACATGTCATGAACACATTGGTATCAGTTATTGAAGTAGTATTCACATGTCATGAACACATTGGTATCAGTTATTAAAGTAGTATTCACATGTCATGAACACATTGGTATCAGTTATTGAAGTAGTATTCACATCTCATGAACACATTGGTATCAGTTATTGAAGTAGTATTCACATGTCATGAACACATTGGTATCAGTTATTAAAGTAGTATTCACATGTCATGAACACATTGGTATCAGTTATTAAAGTAGTATTCACATGTCATGAACACATTGGTATCAGTTATTAAAGTAGTATTCACATGTCATGAACAAAATGTTATCAGTTATTGAAGTAGCGTTCACAGAATAACATTGGTGACAGTTTAAAGGGCCAATAATCAGTTGAATCAGTCTCTCCACCTCTGAGGGATGGGGCTGGAGAAATGTAACCATATTAAAATTCTTAGACAGAGCTATGGCTGCAAGGACTGACCATCCATGATATCAACATTATAGTTTTAACCATGTTTTGAGGCTATACAGTGTTTGTTTACATTTACATTGTTTACAAACAATGGGCTAAAACAAGTTTATATATTGGGTACTGTTGGGGTACGACAGTTGAACTAAGCTCATGAATTTCAATAATTCATGGGTAGATATAACTCATTTAAAAAAAATTTTTTTTAAATGTATGTATGTAGAAATCACAGATGGACGCTTTAAGGACTGCTAACATTAACACCAACAGTTAATGTGGCGTTCACAGTCAAAACACAGTTAATGTAGCGTTCACAGTCACAACACAGTTAATGTAGCATTCACAGTCAAAACACAGTTAATGTAGCGTTCACAGTCACAACACAGTTAATGTAGCGTTCAGTCACAACACAGTTAATGTAGCATTCACAGTCAAAACACAGTTCATGTAGCGTTCACAGTCACAACACAGTTCATGTAGCGTTCACAGTCACAACACAGTTCACCTAGTGTTCACAGTCGCAACACAGTTCACCTAGCGTTCACAGTCACAACACAGTTCACCTAGTGTTCACAGTCACAACACAGTTCATGTAAAATTCACAGTCACAACACAGTTAATGTAGCGTTCACAGTCACAACACAGTTAATGTAGCGTTCACAGTCACAACACAGTTCACCTAGTGTTCACAGTCACAACACAGTTCACCTAGTGTTCACAGTCACAACACAGTTCACCTAGCGTTCACAGTCACAACACAGTTCATGTAAAATTCACAGTCACAACACAGTTAATGTAGCGTTCACAGTCACAACACAGTTCACCTAGCGTTCACAGTCACAACACAGTTCACCTAGCGTTCACAGTCACAACACAGTTAATGTAGCGTTCACAGTCACAACACAGTTCACCTAGTGTTCACAGTCACAACACAGTTAATGTAGCGTTCACAGTCACAACACAGTTCATGTAGCGTTCACAGTCACAACACAGTTCATGTAGTGTTCACAACAGTACCCTTATTCCACTACTGTACCTGTTAACATTATTGAACATGTCCTTTTCCCCATATAATACTGTTACTGCACTCCCCTTGTCTAGACAGGGTGACAATCAGTAGGTTACAAATGACCTCCTTTATGTTTAATATGTAGTGACTATTTTCACAAAGTGGCAATATATTAGTAATAGTGGGAATAATTAATGTAGACATGTCTTGTAAGTATTTCATTAATATTTGATCAGGCATGCTATTAACCACCGGAGATGAATGAATAATGCTGTATAACTGGTGTGAATGCAGATGCAGGGGGATGTGGCAGGATGTGGCGGGGACAGAAGAAGATGGTGTCTGTCTAAAACACACCTGGTTGTTGTGAGGCATCCCATACAGAGCCTCCACGAGGTCTGCTGCCCTCTTCAGAATCACCTCCTGTAGAAAGAGAGAGAGAGGGATGGAGACAGAGAGAGAGAGAGAGAGAGAGAGAGAGAGAGAGAGAGAGAGAGAGAGAGAGAGAGAGAGAGAGAGAGAGAGAGAGAGAGAGAGAGAGAAGACGAAAATCATGAGAAAACGAAAAAATAATTACTTGACACATTGGAAATAATTTACAAAATAAAATAGAGCAAACTAGAATGCTATTTGGCCTAAACATAGAGTACACAGAATACCTGACCACTGTGACTGACCCAAAATTAAGGAAAGTCTGACTATGTACAGACTCAGTGAGCATAGCCTTGCAATTGAGAAAGGCCGACGTAGGCAGACCTGGCTCTCAAGAGAAGACAGGCTATGTGCACACTGCCCACAAAATGAGGTGGAAACTGAGCTGCACTTCCTAACCTCCTGCCAAAGGTATGACCATATTAGAGACACATACTTCCATACAAATAATTTGAAAACAAATCCAATTTGGATAAACTCCCATATCTACTGGGTGAAATACCACAGTGTGACATCACAGCAGCAAGATTTGTGACCTGTTGCCACAAGAAAAGGGCAACCAGTGAAGAACAAACACCATTTTAAACACAACCCATGTTTTTTTATGTTTATTAATTTTTTTCTTTAACTATTTGCACATCATTATAACACTTTATATAGACATAATATGACATTTGAAATATCTTTATTCTTTTTTAACCTTTGTGAGTGTAATGTTTACCGTTATTTTTTTGTTAATTTATTTATTTTTGTTTATATCATCTACTGTAACACCCTCCACTTTCACCTCTGTCCCGGCTCTTTCACAGTGCAACACGCAATTTGGTATTTTCCTGTAATACCTTGAACATTTCCTTTTAGTGAGTACCATTGTCAACAACCTAATACATTTTAACAATACTGCTCAGATGGTAGAGCATGGCGCTTGCAATGCCAGGGTTGTGGGTTCAATTCCCACAGGGGACCAGTATGAAAAAAGTGTGAACATGTATGCACTAACTAACTGTAAGTTACTCTGGATGAGAGCGTCTGCTAAATTACGTAAATGTATAGCAGCCTTTTCAATTCTTCAGACTCTGACAAAGAGAGCAGCAAGCTTTTCTTTCTCTCTCCATCTGTTTTCTTTTGGAGAAAGGCAATGCAATCTGTAGGAAAAGGTCACTAAGAACTTTTTCACACACTCTTTATTGGTGTTGGGAAATAATTCAACAAAGACACTTCTTTCTCAGAAGACATTTCCGTGGCAATTAGACAAGGGTCGTCAGCACAAAAACATTCTTGTTAATGAGAAACAATTATTGAAGTGAATCCTTTTTCAACCGGGGAGGAGTATCCTGAGCCAAGCTGAGCCAACTGCGTGAAGTATTGCTGTATGTATGCCGTTAGCTGTGGTGTTTCTAAGCTCTAGCCTCCCTCCACTCATCAAATGCTTTATGGCAGCGGAGGGAACTTCACTCATATCTTCCTTCAATCTAAGACACAGGTCCCCAGGGACACCTACAACAATAATTGCATTAATTTCTGTGTCATTTTCGACTTGTTTTGTTAAATTGTTAAGTTTTTTTTTTTTTTTGTCTTTAAAGCATATTATGTGTCAAGTCCTTTATGTCTTTGCATTAAAAATGATTTGTTAAAGGAAGCATAGGGTCACCACCAATTCGGTGCCTGTTTGGGGTTTTAGGCTGGGTTTCTGTATAAGCACTTTGTGACATCTGCTGATGTAAAAAGGGATTTATAAATACATTTCATTTGATTCGTCAAGTGTAACTTGGTCAAAACATTTCTGTCATAAAGAGCACATGTTCAACTTTATATAAAAAAAAATATGTTAAATAAAAAAATGAATGTAGGAAGTGCATATTAAGTGTCAAATAAAGTAACAGTGTTGACCGTAACGAGGTTGACCATAACAGGGTTTACAGTAACGGGGTTGACCGTAACGGGGTTGACCATAACAAGGTTGACCGTAACGATGTTGACCGTAACAGGGTTCGGGGTTGATGATTTCTTCTTAAATCAGCCATAAATCGCTTTTGTGACAGGGGGAATGGAAGCGTGTTGTGTGCAACATGGAGCGGCAACTGAATGCAAGGTTCAGAAAATAAATCAAATTGTTAAAAAATGTCTAGCGTGTTTTTATATGTGTAACAGGGTTGACTGTATTGCTCGACCTGCTCAGTTTTCCACCACAAAACACCAGAAAATGGCCAAAAAGAGAAGAACCAGCTTTTACACTATGATTTGACTATTTTACTAATATATGTTTAATGTTTATTTCGAAAAAAATATTTAAAAAGGAATAGTTTCATCATATTAAAACGAGAGTTCAGTTCACGAAACACGCTTGACCTTAAAATGAGGGACAGACACTAATCACATTAAATAAATTATAATATTCAGAAATTACTTTGTCAAAGCAACAAAATAACTAGGGCTTTACAACGATGGTGAAACGCTGAGACATTTTGGGATTAAATGGGTTAAACCATTCCTAGAAGGTTTTTCTGACAAGCCAGGTCCAAGAATATTCAGACCACTCATATATATAAAAACACACACATTACGGTGTTGCTATGGGCTGCTTTCCTAAGGCAAGGTCCTGATCTTTTTATACAATCATTCTGAAACACGTTCAATTGCAATACTTCTACTTGCAGCTCTGAATCAAGACATATTCAATAATAAACATGTTTTCTTTGCCATGTATTGGAAAGGTCCTGTCTGTTCATATTTAAGCAGACACCTGGGTCTGAAGGGTCCTGCCTGTTCATGTTTAAGCAGACACCTGGGTCTGAAGGGTCCTGCCTGTTCATGTTTAAGCAGACACCTGGGTCTGAAGGGTCCTGTCTGTTCATGTTTAAGCAGACACCTGGGTCTGAAAGGTCCTGCCTGTTCATGTTTAAGCAGACACCTGGGTCTGAAAGGTCCTGCCTGTTCATGTTTAAGCAGACACCTGGGTCTGAAGGGTCCTTTTTAAAAGTTAATGTGCTGGACCCACAGCGCGAGGCTGCGGAACGACAAGCAGAAAATTGCTCTCCAATTCCCGGTGTTAACCTCTGCTGTGAACACGACCCGCAGCATGTGTGTGTAGGTGTGTGTGTGTGTGTGTGTGTGTGTGTGCGGCACTGGAACATATCACATCTCAATCAGCAGCTGGAACCTGGGTCCATACTGACAGAACATGATGAGGAGGTCAGGACAGCAATAAGGAGTTTAGTGCGCTGTCCAAGGTGCTAAATTCACCCAATTATGCCAACGCTGCCACTGTGTTAACCTCTCATTACTGGAGGAAGGAGAGGAGAGGACAGACCGCTCCACACCGTTCCCAGCCTCCACCCCTCCCAGCTTCCCAAAGCCAAAGAGAGATGGAAGGAAGGAGGGATGGAAAGATGTGGGGGATGGGGAGAATATAGAGAGAATACGGGGAGAATATGGAGAGAAAACGGGGAGAATATGGAGAGAATATGGAGAGAATATGGAGAGAATATGGAGAGAATATGGAGAGAATATGGAGAGAATACGGGGAGAATATGGAGAGAAAACGGGGAGAATATGGAGAGAATATGGAGAGAATATGGAGAGAAAACGGGGAGAATATGGAGAGAAAACGGGGAGAATATAGAGAGATTACGGGGAGAATATGGAGAGAAAACGGGGAGAATATTAAGAGAATATGGAGAGAATATGGAGAGAATATGGAGAGAATATGGAGAGAGGACGGGGAGATGGAGGAGAGTTTGCTTATTTGGTCTTGTCGTCTGTCCGTGTGGCCCCAGAGAGGCAGGTCTGTCCGTGTGGCCCCAGCCCCCGGCCCCAGAGAGGCAGGTCTGTCCGTGTGGCCCCAGCCCCCGGCCCCAGAGAGGCAGGTCTGTCCGTGTGGCCCCAGCCCCCAGCCCCAGAGAGGCAGGTCTGTCCGTGTGGCCCCAGCCCCCGGCCCCAGAGAGGCAGGTCTGTCCGTGTGGCCCCAGCCCCCGGCCCCAGAGATGCAGGGACAGGTGTGACAGGGGAAGACATCCATCAGAGGGGGATGAGAGAGACGAGGGGAGACTCAGATCACACACATTACCGTTAAACACAAACATGAATCTAAATCACAGGGGACGCAGTCAGAGACGACACACACATCTAACACCTCCACACACCCCACACACATCAAACACCCCCACACACCTCAAACACCCCACACACCCCACACACATCAAACACCCCCCCCACACACACACACACCCCACACACCCCACACACCCCACACACCTCACACACCCCTCACATCCAACACACACACACACACACACACCCCACACACACACACCACACACACCTCACACACCCCACACACCCCACACACATCAAACACCCCACACACCTCACACACATCTAACACCTCCACACACCCCACACACCTCAAACACCTCAAACACCCCACACACCCCACACACATCAAACACCCCCACACACCTCAAACACCCCACACACATCAAACACCCCCACACACCTCAAATACCCCACACACATCAAACACCCCCAAACACCCAAAATACCCCAGACACCCCCACACACCTCTCTCCTGAGCTATTTTCATAATGGCCCTCAGAACATGTCTCTATCTTCCAGCTCTCTCTGTCTCCATCTCATCCTGTCTCCACGGTGATATATACAATAAGGATCTGCTGAGGCTAATAGAGGGGGTTATGGGTGATCAACTGGCCTGGTGAATGTAACCCGAGTCTATTTCCTCCTGGGTTACAGTAAACCCAGGCGGCCAGCGATAGACAGGAAAGCAACCCGATCCTCCGCTGGTCAGCAGCATTATTAACCAAACATGGACTCCTGTATTGCTGCTATACAAACCCTCCCTGATACCCACCTGATAAAAAATTGCTGAGGCTCTATAGCAGTCTAACCCTTTATACCATAGTCTGATTACCTCTAGACTGATTTATTTTCACCTCCATTGTTCTATACATTAAACTGTAGTAACAATTCTGTGTGTGTGTGTGTGTGTGTGTGTGTGTGTGAGATCCCTGTGCTATCTTCCTGCATTAGGGCTCTCTCTCTCTCTCTCTCTCGCTCTCTCTCTCTCTCTCTCTCTCTCTCTCTCTCTCTCTCTCTCTCTCTCACTCTCTCTCTCTCTCTCTCTCTCTCTCTCTCTCTCTCTCTCTCTTCATCTCCCTCCCCCTCCCCCTCTCTCTCTCTCTAACTCTTTCTCTCCCTCCCTCTCCCCCCCTCTCTCACTCTCCTTCTCTCTCTCTTTCTCCCTCTCCCCTCTCTCTAAAGCTTTTACTGGGTAAATGATGATAGGTCATAATGTTATCACTATACATTAGGAAGAGGAAATGTTGGGAAAGAAACACTAGGGTCATATCTAGATGTAAAGGCAACACGCAAAGAACACATTGACATGCACGGCAGGCCAGCAAGTACATAGCACATTTATCCCTGAGCTTGTTCATTTGCAATTTTATCATCTCCTAATGTTCTATTAGAGCCATAATACAAGCAGGGTCAGAGTCGTTCATCTTGTAAAGAGAGACCAAAATGATGATGTCATCCTTTTGCTGCCCCGCCCCTGCACCCCTGACTCCCCTCTCTTCTTCACTGTGCTGTTCAGCTTCCCTCTCCTTTCACCGCTCTGCTCTCCTCTCCCCTGCTCTGGTCGGCTCTCCTGTCCTCTACCCTGCTCGGTTCTCCTCTCCTCTCCCTGGTACTCAGACTAATAGTGTACTCCCTCCATTCACTAATACTTCATGATAAAATGTACTAAAACATAATATCAGTATAGAAGAAGCATAAGGCTGTCAATGGTCAATAAATGTTTCTTCAAATCCGATCATACGAAAACCATTTTAGGAAGGTGAAGAGGCCCAGAGCAGCAATGTTTCCCTCAGGTCTCACACTGGGTTGTGCCCAAATGGAAATATGAGAGAGCTATGATGATATAATTGCTTTCTCATTTACTGTGGTTTCTATGTGCCATCTCTGTGTCATTTGGTTGACTCATGCAGGGTGGCCTCGCTGACGAGGAGGAGAAGAGTAAAAACGCTTTGTGTGATCATACATTACATCATCATACGTAGCTGGATTATGACAGCACTTGGTGAGACTACACCGTATTATGTAATCTATGAGTGGCTCACTGACGTTAATGTTGTATAGTCGAGTGAGAGACAGAGAGAGGGAGAGGGAGGGAGAGAGAGGGAGAGAGAGTGAGAGGGAGAGAGAGAGAGAGAGAGAAGGAGAGAGAGAGAGAGAGAGAGAGAGAGAGAGAGAGAGAGAGGGAGAGAGCGAGCGAGGGAGAGAGCGAGCGAGGGAGAGAGCGAGCGAGGGAGAGAGCGAGAGAGAAATAATAATAATTATTATTTTATTTGTTTCTTACATTATTTGCTTAGAACATTTCTTGTATTATTACCTACAGCCCATATAACTTTTGGACATTAGATTGGCGGTAACTCACCAGAAATTAGAGCAGAAATTCAAACTTCCCGAGGCAACTCTATTCACCTGGGGGCTGCACCAAAACACAGACGCCGGAGAAGTGGAGGAAGAAATTAGGCCCTAGTCAGACTCAGGCGGCGTGCACTCCATCGACCGCTTCAGTGTATATTACACGCTAATGTTCAGTCCCTGGACAATAAAGTACACAAGCTCAGGGCGAGGATCTCCTTAAAGAGAGGCATCAGGGACTGTATCATACTCTGTTTTTACGGAATCATGGCTCTCTGGATATATTGTCTCCGTCCATTCAGCCAGCTGGGTTCTCCATCCATCGTGCGGACAGGAAGAATGAACTCTCCAGGAAGAAGAAAGGCAGAGATGTACGTTTCATGATTAACTACTCATGGTGTGATTGTGGTAACGTACAGGAGCTCAAGCCCTTTTGTTCTCCCAATCTGGAATACCTCACCATCAAATGGCGACCTCATTACCTCCCGAGATAATTTTCTTCAGTCATCGTCATTGACGTGTATATTCCCTCCCAAGCCAACACGCTACGGCTCTCAAGGAACTACACTGGAGCCTATGTGAAAACTGGAACACGCACATCCTGAGGCTGCATGTCTTGTATCTGGGGACTTTAATAAAGGAAATCTGAGGAAAATGCTACCAAAGTTCTATCAACACATCACCTGTGCTACACGTGCAATACAGACCCTGGATCTTTGGTACTCGGCTACAAGGCCCTCCCCCGACCTCCTTTCAGCAAATCAGATCACGCCTCAACTGTATAGGCAGAAACTTAAGCAGGAAGCTCACGTGGGAAGAACTGTTCAACGTTGGTCTGACCAATCGGAATCTATGCTTCAAGATTGTTTTGATCACACGGACTGGGAAATGTTCTGGTTCGCCTCTGATAATAGCATTGACATGTACTGTACACTGACTCTGTGACTTGGTTCACCAGGAAGTGCATAAAGGATGTTGAAGATTAGAACTTATCCAAACCAAAGCGCAAACCACGGTATCTAACCATGGCAACTGGGAACTGGGAACATGGACGTTTACAAAAAGATCAGCTATGAGGCAAAACGACAGTACAGGGAAAAAGTGGAGTCGCAATTCAACGGTACAGACATGATATGTATGTGGCAGAGACTCTAGACAATCATGGATTATAAAGTGAAAGTCAGCCACGTCGCAGACCAGCGTCCTCAGAGCATGTGCAGACCAGCGTCCTCAGAGCATGTGCAGACCAGCGTCCTCAGAGCATGTGCAGACCAGCGTCCTCAGAGCATGTGCAGACCAGCTGGCTGTAGTGTTTATGGACATATTCAATCTCTCCCTATCCCAGTCTGTTGTCCACACTTGTTTCAAGATGTCCACCATTGTTCCTGTACCCAAGAAAGCGATCTGTAGCACTCACTTCTGTCATCCTGAAGTGATTTGAGAGGCTAGTTAAGGACCATATCACCTCCACCTTATCCTACACCCTAGACCCACTACAATTAGCATATATTGCCCCAACAGATCCACGGACGACACAATCGCCATTGCACTGCACACTGCCGTTCATCGACTACAGCTCAGCCTTCAACACCATAGAGCCCTGCAAGGTCATCACTAAGCTCAGGGCCCTGGGTCTGAACACCTCCCTGTGCAACTGGGACTTGGACTTTCTGACGGGCCGACTCGTCAGGGTAGGCAACAACACCTCCTCTACGCAAGGT
Organism: Thymallus thymallus; assembly: GCA_023634145.1. Lineage (NCBI taxonomy): Eukaryota > Metazoa > Chordata > Actinopteri > Salmoniformes > Salmonidae > Thymallus > Thymallus thymallus. The sequence continues at coordinate 14,450 of JAKYLM010000317.1, forward strand.
AGTGTTATGTGTGTTTTATTTTAAGTATTACTGCACTGTTGGAGCTGGAAACACAAGCATTTTGCTGCACCTGAGATAACATCTGCAAATCTGTGTACGTGACCAATAAAATATTATTTGATTTGAGAGAGAAAGAGAGAGGAGAGAGTGAGGGAGAGAGCTACGGCTGGGCTCACAGTGTGTTGTGTTGATCTAGGTAACTTTGACATGTGGAATTCTGAAAGTTTGTTTTTCATTCAAACAAATGCCTTGTATAGCCGAGTGTGTTACTGTCTATTTATATAGTCTTAAATCATTCCTTACTTAGATTTGTGTGTATTGGGTACATGTTGTGTTATTTGTTCGATATTACTGCACTGTCGGCGCTAGAAGCACAGGCATTTCGCTACACCCGCATTAACATCTGCTAAACACGTGTATGTGACCAATAACATATGATTTGATTTGATCTGTATACTATCTGATAAAAAGGTGGAGCTACGAAACAAACAACCAACACCACTATGTTGAGGGGATGGATGGATGTTGATGCTGGGGAAACGTCGGCCCCAGATTGTCCTTGTTGAACGCAGGCCAAGGGGGATCATGCTAAAGGCAGCCTCTGTCTCTGTCTCTCTGTAGCGGTGTGAATGTTGACTGAACAATGAGAGTGTCACTCCGTCTGTCCCTGCCTGCCTGTCTGTCACCCTCACCCATGTGCTCCCGTCGGGCAAACAGGCGGCCTGGCTCTATATGTGCACTCAACACGCACAAAAGCTCTCACCGTCACTCAACACGCACAAAAGCTCTCACCGTCACTCAACACGCACAAACGCTCTCACCGTCACACAACACACACAAGCGCTCTCACCGTCACTCAACACACACAAGCGCTCTCACCGTCACTCAACACACACAAGCGCTCTCACCGTCACTCAACACACACAAACGCTGTCACCGTCACTCACAAACACACAACACACACTCACAATCAGTAATTATTAACACACAACTGCATGCACACACTCGCATACACACCCACACATTCACACACAATCACACACACTCTCAATAACTCCCTCTCTGTTCACCCAGTTAATGATATCCACTGGATCTTTCCTATTCTCTCTCTGTCTAATCCCAGGCCTGATGTGTTATCAACTCAGACCATTCTAATCTAGACTGAAGAGAAAGGTGTTGTTACCTTCCTTTATGTCTCTCTCTCTCTCTCTCTCTCTCTCTCTCTCTCTCTCTCTCTCTCTCATCAATTCAATTTAAGGGCTTTATTGGCATGGGAAACATACATACGTTTACATTGCAAAAGCGAGTGAAATAGATAATAAACAAAAGTGAAATAAACAATAAAAGAAATTAACAGTAAACATTACACTCACAAAAGTTCCAAAAGTCAAAAGACATTTCAAATGTCATATTATGTATATATACATTGTTGTAAAGACGTGCAAATAGTTAAAGTACAAAAGGGAAAATAAAAAAACATAAATGTGGGTTGTATTTACAATGGTGTTTGTTCTTCACTGGTTGCCCTTTTCTTGGGAAAACAGGTCACAAAACTTGCTGCTGTGATGCACACTTTGGTATTTCACCCAGTAGATACGGGAGTGTATCAAAATTGGGTTTGTATTCAAAATCTTTGTGGGTCTGTGTAATCTGACGGAAATATATGTCTTTAATATGGTCATAATTTTGTGGGCAGAGTGCACATAGCCTGTCTTCTCTTGAGAGCCAGGTTTGCCTTCGGTGGCCTCTCTCTCTCCGTCTCCGTCTCTCTTTCTCTCTCCTTCTCCTTCTCCCCCTCTCCCCCTCCTTCTCCCCCTCTCCCCCTACTTCTCCCCCTCTCCCTCCTTCTCCCCCTCCTTCTCCCCCTCCTTCTCCCCCTCTCCCTCTCCCTCTCCCCCTGTCTCCTTCTCTGCCTCTCCCTCCCCCCTCTCTCTCCGTAGCTCTTTCTCTCTCCTTCTCCCTCTCCCTCCCCCTTTGTCTCCTTCTCTCCCTCTCTCCCTCTCCCTCTCCCTCTCTCTCTCTCTCTCTCTCTCTCTCTCTCTCTCTCTCTCTCTCTCTCTCTCTCTCTCTCTCTCTCTCTCTCTCTCTCTCTCTCTCTCTCTCTCTTCTTCTCCCTCTCCCTCTCTAACCTCTCTCCGTCTCCATCTCCATCTCCATCTCCCTCTGTCTCTGTCTCTGTCTCTGTCTCTCTTGATGGACACATGGCAGTATCTCCAATGCTCACTAAAATAATACAAGGTCCACCCACTCACCAATACGTTTACAATAAGAGGCAGGCAGGCTGAGCACACCTGCGCCTCTCTTTCTCTCTCTCTCTCTCTCTCTCTCTCTCTCTCTCTCTCTCTCTCTCTCTCTCTCTCTCTCTCTCTCTCTCTCTCTCTCTCTCTCCCCCTCTCTCTCTCTCTCTCTCTCTCCGTCTCTCTCCCTCTCTCTCCCTCCTCCACCCTGGGAGATTGAGTCCAGCCGTTGAAAAGAGTACCGTCAACAAACTGTTATTACCTCAATAAAGGAGGAGATCGATAGGGCAGAGATGAGCAGCCTAGCTGGTGATTTTAGCAGAGAGGAGAGGACAGCCAGAGAGAATGCTGGGAAAGAAATGACCTACACACTGGAGCTTCCATTGGTCGCCCATGTCCAAATACTTCACAAGACGTTACACAACTATAGACATAAAACATGTGTGGAGATGATTTCTCTCTGCTCATTTTCTCTTGTCCTTATTACACACAATCACACTATCAAACTATCACACTATCACACTATCACATTATCACACTATCATACTATCAAACTATCACACTATCTTACCATCACACTACCACACTATCACATTATCACACTATCACCACACACTATCACACACACACTATCACACTATCACACACACACACTGTAACACTATCCCACAATCACACTATCACACACACATTATCACACACTATCACACACACACTATCACATACACAATATCACACACACACTATCACATACACAATATCACACTCACAATATCACACACTACCACACTATCATACTATCAAACTATCACACTATCTTACCATCACTAGGCCCTCAGTTGCGGAAAAAGGTCTGACGTCATACATATAGATAGAGAACTCGGATGCCTGTGTTTACTATGTAGGAGAAGCAATTATTTGATGACAGAGTCAAACGGTCCTAAGCCACGCCTCAGCTGTGACTCACAGAAGCAGCAGATGTAAACAGCGGTTGCAAATATCGATAGCAGGAACCACTTTAGAAGAAAATATGGTTGCGTCGTTTCAAAGAAACATTTGCCAAAACAAACAGTCACTGAAATAGTGGCGGGAATAAATTCAACCACACAACTACTCACATTGTTTAAAGACCACGGACAGTATATGATGTCAGAGAGAAAGAGAATAGCGCAGTATTTGATGTTCTATCTCCAGCATGCAACAATAAAAAAATGCACCACAACACGAAATGTCATGTACCCAGTACTTCCAATTGCAATGTCATTACCTTTGTTTTTACCACACAATTGTATAACAAATGATATGAACGAGATAGCAACAAAAAAGCAAGCTGTAGATGAAAACAAAAAGTCCACTCACCATTATGATTATCGTTTAAAAACGAAGTCCATTCTATTGTCCTTCTTTATGAAATGGGCAATGGCAGGTTCATAGAGCTTGTCTTTTGATTTTAAATCCAAAATAAGTTATTTTCGATTGAGATAAAAGCCAGGGCTGACAGTCGTGCCTGTCCAGTGGTGTTCCTGGAATATGTCTTGATCCTTTTTAGTGCAGAAAATGTTCTTTCTACTGATGCAGTGGACACTGGAATGGTCAAAACGAGACAGGTGCGCAGATACAATTGGTGCATACTATCAATTAGTCTCTTCTGCTGGAGAAAGTGGAGCAGATCAGCCGGGCTCTTACCCTCGAAGTCAGACATTGAGTACATAACGGTGAGTTCTGTTTTAAGCCGTGGCAAACCAAAATTAGGGCCCTAGCTATCCTCGAGACTTGAGAACGCAGCGTTTCAAAAGTTTGGCGTTTCCTTTTTTGTCAGCTCACAGCCGGTTCTCCACGGATAGCGTTCATAATTATTAACTTGAAAATGCCTTTCAAAACTCTTTCCTCGTTGCACCAAATCAGGCAGTGCAGGAGTTGGTCTCCCGGTTTGTACAAGATTTAACTTTTCATTAAAAGTTTTGAAATGGGCGATGCTAACAATTTAGCCACCCCATCGTCCTCGATTACTCTCTCTGCAGTTGCCATCGCCATCGTTATATACACTCACTGCAAAAAGCTAGCCAGCTAGCTAGGCTCAAGCGTGAAAAAACAATATAAGGCTCGCTATTGGCTCTGAATTAGTGACGTATACTTAGGCCCTCTAAAGGGCCTTGAGGAATCATACAATTGTCCCACCTATTACAAGACAATTTGTGATTGGTTGATTCTACTGTCATTCCAAAATGCTGCTCTAATTGAAGTCAATGTCAATGACGTTGGCTGGTGCCTTCTATTCAAAGCCTGAGGGCCTAGCCAATGAGCGTTGAGCCCAGCTAGATTATTTCTACCAAAATTCTGATGGATATTCTTTCTCTTGGATATTAACCCTTCTTTTTTTTCAACACAAACTGAAGAAACTCAGTAGTAGGATCATTACAATTAAGACAAAAAAAGATTAAATCAATGAAAACAAAATTACAAATTATAATATATAAAAATATATACAGATTTGTATCTTTCCTTAGGCCCTCTCTGAGGGCGTAGAGGACCCTGACGGCTCCCCACTGATATACTGTAGATACACTGTAAATCTTTCTCTGTCTGTCTCTCGATATATCACTCCCTCTCACTCGCTCTTTCTCTCTATCTCTCTTCCTCCCTCTCTCTCCCTCTCTCTCCCTCCTCCACCCTGGGTGATGAGTCCAGTAGTTGAAAAGAGTACCGTCAACAAACTGTTATTACCTCAATAAAGGAGGAGATCGATAGGGCAGAGATAAGCAGCCTAGCTGGTGATATCAGGAGGAGGAGAGGACAGCCAGAGTGGATGCTGGGAAAGAAATTACCGTACACACTGGAGCTTCCATTGGTCGCCCATGTCCAAATACTTCACAAGACGTTACACAACTATAGACGTAAAACACGTGTGGAGATGATTTCTCTCTGCTCATTTTCTCTTGTCCTTCTTATTGCCCTTATTACACACAATCACACAATCACACTATCACACTATCACATCACACTATCATACTATCACACTATCACACTATCACACACACACACACACACACACACACACACACACACACACACACACACACACACACACACACACACACACACACACACACACACACTATCAAACTACCACACACTATCACACACACATTATCACACTATCACACTATCACATTATCACACAATCACACAATCACACAATCACACTATCACACTATCACATCACACTATCATACTATCACACTATCACACTATCACACTATCTCACTATCACACACACACACACACACACACACACACACACACACACACACACACACACACACACACACACACACACAAACACACTATCAAACTACAACACACTATCACACTATCACACACACACTATCACACTATCACACTATCACATTATCACACTATCACACTATCACACACACACACACACACTATCACACTATCACACACACACTATCACACTATCACACACACACACCATCACACTATCACACTATCACTATCAAACTACCACACACTATCACACACACACACTATCACACTATCACACTATCACACTATCACATTATCACACTATCATACACACACTATCAAACTACCACACACTATCACACTATCACACACACACTATCACACTACCACACACACATACACACGGTATCACACACACATACACACTATCACACTATCACACTATCACACACACACTATCACACAATCACACTATCACATTATCACACTATCACATTATCACACTATCACTATCAAACTACCACACACTATCACACTATCACACACACACTATCACACTATCACACTATCACATTATCACACTATCACACACACACTATCAAACTACCACACACTATCACACTATCACACACACACTATCACACTATCACACACACATACACACGGTATCACACACACATACACACTATCACACATACACACTATCACACTATCACACACACACATACACACTATCAGACTATAACACAGACATACACACTATCACACAAACACACACTCACACTATCACACAAACACACTCACACTATCACACAAATTCACACTATCACACACACACTTTTTTTATGAAATTTCCCCCCCGGGGGATCAATAAAGTACCTATCTATCTATCTATCTATCTATCTATCTATCTATCTATCTATCTATCTATCTATCTATCTATCTATCTATCTATCTATCTATCTATCTATCTATCTATCTATCTATCTATCTATCTATCTATCTATCTATCTATCTATCTATCTATCTATCTATCTATCTATCTATCTATCTATCTATCTATCTATCTATCTATCTATCTATCTATCACACACACTATCACATACACACACACACACACACACACACACACACACACACACACACACACACACACACACACACACACACACACACACACACACACACACACACACACACACACACACACACACATACACACTATCAAACTACCACACACTATCACACTATCACACACACACTATCACACTATCACACACACACACACACACTATCACACTATCACACTATCACACACACACTATCACACTATCACACTATCACACACACACACCATCACACTATCAAACTACCACACACTATCACACTATCACACTATCACACACACACTATCACACAATCACACTATCACACTATCACATTATCACACTATCACACACACACTATCAAACTACCACACACTATCACACTATCACACACACACTATCACACAATCAAACTATCACACTATCACATTATCACACTATCACACTATCACTATCAAACTACCACACACTATCACACTATCACACACACACTATCACACAATCACACTATCACACTATCACATTATCACACTATCACACACACACTATCAAACTACCACACACTATCACACTATCACACACACACACTATCACACTATCACACACACATACACACGGTATCACACACACATACACACTATCACACATACACACTATCACACTATCACACACACACACATACACACTATCAGACTATAACACAGACATACACACTATCACACAAACACACACTCACACTATCACACACCCACTATCACACACATACTCACTATCACACACACACACACACACACACACACTCACACTATCACACACAAATTCACACTATCACACACACACACTATCACATACACTATCACATACACACTATCACACACACACACACACACACACACACACACACACACACACACACACACACACACACACACACACACACACACACACACACACACACACACACACACACATTATCACACTTTCACAACACACTATCACCAACACACTCACACACTCACATTATCACACACACACACATGTATCTTCCCCCTTTGCTGTGACTCAATTACTCTCAGTGGAGCAACAATAAAGTCCAGGGTGTGGAGGCTTCAACTGGCTGCCCTGCTGGAAGGCAGCCCTGGACAGCTGACTGCACCATGATGGATCACCTCTGGCTGCCTTAAACAGAGTCTGTGGCTCGAGTCTGTGGCTGATAATGTGGCAAGGGAGATATGACTGTTTATGTATTGGAGATATTTGAGACAGAGTACTAGAGACAGAGGAATTATGGGATATTTGAGACAGAGTACTAGAGACAGAGGAATTAAGGCCTGGCAACATACTCTTGTATCCTGTAAGCTTATTGTATAGTTCCCATTTATGGATCTTTATATATTCTACATACATGTACATGCATAAACAAAACACAGTGGTTTAGCTAGGTATCCCTAGGGGTGCATGGCACCTGTTCAGGCTAATACAGGATATAAGAAAAGTGCATGTTTTCCTCCATCACGCCTCTCCCTCCCTCTCCCTCACTCTCTCAGGGGACAGAGTTGTTTTTCTCAACTGTTTTGAGTATGTTGAGGGAGGGAGGGAAGGAAGGAGGGAGTGGAGGGGAAATGTGGGGTGACAGAGGACCTCATGACCTGACTATAACCCTCTCAGCTCAACGCTGATGGCCTACAGTCTCAAAGGCTCTAAAGTAATGGATTGGATATTGCTTACTGAGTATCACACTCTCAATCTGAATCACAGACAGTAGCCACATGACTTTATCCAAATGAGGTCCTCCTCAGCTTACAAACTGAGCCCTTGACAATCCAGTCTCATCAAGATATGGCTACTGAACTCCAGATTTGACAGTACTGTAAAAGCTTGCTTCTGTTCTGGACTTTAAGGCGCCAGCGATGTCTGGCTGTGTGTACAGTAGAGCAGAGCTAGAGAGCAGACAGCCCCAACTGGCTTTTGCCACCATGACCCCCTATAGAGGTTAATCAGGTCTGTCCTCCCCAGACCAGCTGCAGCCAGACTGGGTGGTGGGGGTGTTGGTGGGGGTGGTAGAGTGGGTGGTGGGGGTGTTGGTGGGGGTGGTGGGGGTGGTAGAGTGGGTGGTGGGCCAGTCAGTGCTATAAAAAACATGAGCTAGCGCACATCCAGAGAAATGTATTATATGTAGAGGTGCTGACTATCAGCGAATAAACTATAAGCTATAAAAAAGAAAGAGAGTCGCACACTCTATGTATAAACTCCCAATAATTTATTGGGTAAATATCCAACGTTTCGGCATCACTGTGCCTTCTTCAGGGCTGGTCAGTACTAACACAGAGTTCCACATCAGTGGGGGGAGGGCGGGGGTCACTGAAGATGAGTCATTGGCCCTCTCACCCTCTGACTCATCCTTTTCAGGAAGTGGAAGATGTTATGAGATGTTGGAGAATGTATTTAAAATGCTGATTCCATGCTGATGTATCTCACGTCAATGAAGAAAGAGGTCAACAATGGTAATGAAAATGACTACGTCCAAATCCATGTGTCAAGAGTTTTTACAAATCAAACTGGTCTGCGTCCAATGGGGATAAATGGCTTGAAATGCTGGGTGTGTGAGTGAGTGAGTGGAGGGCGTGCGTTATGGTGCGATGGCTATTATAGCTGTCTATTTGCATATTACATGGCTGATGCTGCTGTAAAAATGAATGTGAACTAATGAAGTGAGACAAGGTGCAGTGTGTGCACACACCCGCCTCACCAGAGTCTAGGTTTGGTTTCAGTCGTTTCCATCACCAGAGTCCAGGTGAGATAGAAGACTGAGCCTACTCTAGGTCCATACAGTATGTGTGTGTGTGTGTGTGTGTGTGTGTGTGTGTGTGTGTGTGTGTGTGTGTGTGTGTGTGTGTGGTAGGATGGGAACAGGAGTGGGGCACACAGGGAGGGTAGGATGGGAACAGGAGTGGGGCACACAGGGAGGGTAGGATGGTAACAGACACACTGCTCCTAATTACTTTCTGTTACTTTATTAAGTGCTGTTGTTCCAGCAGGGCTCCAGAGTATGGGCTGAACATAACAAGATACAGTGCTGTATGTTTATTACTCCCAAAGGATCAATTTACACACTGATTTTCTGCAGCTAGCACACACACACACACACACACACACACACACACACACACACACACACATAGTGGTGTATGTACTCTAACACATGAATCCTCACACACTCTCACACACACTGTTGGTGAGTGAGTAAAGGACTGCTGGGCTTTGCTTTGGTACCATCTCTAAGCAACACTAGGTGTAACAGAATATGGTGTGCGCTTCCACAGCAGTGATGTCACCGTCTCTGCCCTTCCATTGAACGTATTTGCGCGATGACATGTGAGATCGTTAACACATGTGCAGGAGTCTGTTTGTTGTCGATGACATCGGAGATGACAAGGACTCCAGCGTTGTTGAGACATGAGTCTGTTCTCTTTGATGTCACAGGAAGTGTGCGTCGCTGGACGCGCATTAGTGAGAAACAACTCATCTGATCCAGACAGCTGGTGAACACACAGGGTCGTGATCCAACACAACGACAGTACCTTACGGTTCAGCTGGATCACAGGGTCGTGACCCAACACGGCTACAGAACGCTAAGATTCAGCTGGATCACAGGGTTGTGACCCAACACGGCTACAGAACGCTAAGATTCAGCTGGATCACAGGGTCGTGACCCAACACGGCTACATAATGCTAAGGTTCAGCTGGATCACAGGGTCGTGACCCAACACGGCTACAGAATGCTAAGGTTCAGCTGGATCACAGGGTCGTGACCCAACACGGCTACAGCACGCTAAGGTTCAGCTGGATCACAGGGTCGTGACCCAACACGGCTAGGGCACGCTAAGGTTCAGCTGGATCTACACCATGTAGGAGTCCTGTACTGGATTTTCATTTGAATTTGATTGTATTGATATTGATACCGTACTGTTGAGGGAGCTTACAAGTAAGCACTTCACCGCACCTTTTATACCTGCTTTAAACTGTGTAAGTGACAATTAAACTGACACATCTTTGTATCAAAAGAGAAATTATCCTCTGGTCGTAGTTGTTTAGACGTGTAGATTCTGATTGGACAGTTAGGGTACAGGCTGTGTACTGATTGGTCAGTTGAAGAACAGGAAATGTGACTGGTACCTTTGGAAGGCGTTCTGGATCTCCAGGGTGTCGGGGGATGACCTTCTGTAGCCGCTGAAAACCGTAGTCGATGGTGGGTTCGTTCAGGGCTGAGGACACACACACACAATACTGTACGGTTAGAGTACGGTAATATAATCTTACATCATACGGTCATAATATCATCTGCAATTGAGTTCACTCTTCGAACAGTCATATTAATTAATGATAAATACCCATTGATTCTTCAAGAATATAACTTAAAGCCTCATGAGCTTAGTTCAACTGTCACATCCCATGAGAACCCAACGTATGAGCTTGTTTCCCCCCCAACAAGCTCATTGATATTATGGATGGTCAGTCCTTGCGTCTATTAATCTGAGAGAGGTTACATTTCTCCAGGCCAAACCCAAGCTTTTTTTTTTTTTTATATACAGCGGGTGAAATAAGTATTGAACACGTCACCATTTTTCTCAGTAAAGATATTTCCAAAGGTGCTATTGATGATGAAGATGAAACGAGGGTGGACATTTCAGCAAGACAATGATCCCAAACACACAGCCAAGGAAACTCTCAATTGGTTTCAAAGAAAGAAAATAAAGCTGCTAGAATGGCCCAGCCAATCACCTGACTTAAATCCCATTGAAAATCTATGGAAAGAACTGAAGATCAAGATTCATAGAAGAGGCCCACGGAACCTTCAAGATTTGAAGACTGTTTGTGTGGAAGAATGGGCCAAAATCACACCAGAGCAATGCATGCGACTAGTTTCTCCATACAGGAGGCGTCTTGAAGCTGCCATTACCAACAAAGGCTTTTGTACAAAGTATTAAATAAATATCAGTAAGTGTGTTCAATACTTTTTCCCTGTGTCATTTCACATTATTACACATAACTTAATTTCTGAACTTATTTGTTTTGGTTTCTTTGTATGTATGGATTACTTGGGTTGTTACCAACATCTGTTGAAAATTTCATGTCAATAGCACCTTTGGAAATATATTTACTGAGAAAAATGGTGACGTGTTCAATACTTATTTCACCCACTGTATATATATTTTTTCTCCCCAATAACGATCTTGTCTCATCGCTGCAACTCCCCAACGGGCTTGGGAGAGGCGAAGGTGGAGTCATGCGTCCTCCAAAACATGACCAGCCTAACCACGCTCCGTAACACCTGCCAGCTTAACCCGGAAGCCAGCTGCACCAATGTGTCGGAGGAAACACCATTCAACTGGTATCCAGGGTCAGCCTGCAGGCACGGCCTGCCACAAGGAGTCGTTAGAGTGCGATGAGCCAAGTAAAACCCCACTAGCCAAACCCTCCCCTAACCAGAATGACGCTGGGCCAGTTGTGCGCTGTCTTATATGAATCCCGACCACGGCCGGTTGTGGCACAGACTGAGATATGAACCCAGGTCCGTAGTAACGCCTTTAGCACTGAATGCGATGCAGTGGAGGCCCCACCCCTTAGCTTTTTACCAAAACAGGGTGGAAGACCTGCTTTGTTATCGTTTTAACTGTGGATTCACCCTTTAAAGTGAACTTTTCATTAGTTAAACTATCTAGAGATAACAGAGCTAATGTGAAGAAGAATGGAGTGGATTTAAATATTTAAATATATGATCATAGCTAATGGAAGTCAATGTGAAGCAGAGTGGAAGGGATTTAAATATATGATCGTAGCTAATGGAAGTCAATGTGAAGCAGAGTGGAGGGGATTTAAATATATGATCGTAGCTAATGGAAGTCAATGTGAAGCAGAGTGGAAGGGATTTAAATATATGATCGTAGCTAATGGAAGTCAATGTGAAGCAGAGTGGAGGGGATTTAAATATATGATCGTAGCTAATGGAAGTCAATGTGAAGCAGAGTGGAGGGGATTTAAATATATGATCGCAGCTAATGGAAGTCATTTCACTTTCCCATGAGCTAGATCTCCCTTATTTATGAAAGTGAGTGTAAAAAGCATGTATGGTAATCTGGAGACTTTAAAGAATATTTACTTTTTAAGTTTAGCATTGCAAATTACTGGTATAAACCCTTTATCCTGTCAGAAGGGAGAGAGATGTAAAAGCATGTCAGTCAGAGAGGGGAGCGAGTTGACAGGGGTATTTACACGCCTGTTGACAGCCAGCCAAGCAGGCATGCAACTAGCAACAGAAGAGGCAGGGGGAGAGAAGATGGCCGCCCATCTCCAGAGCATTGTCCTAAAGAGTTCTATCTGCCTTAAATGCAGGCTTTAAGAGCTCTGAGAGACTCAACAACAAAAAGGGTTTGATGTGACAAAATACTATCTATCAGGTTCATCTTCTGAGAGGCCCAATATCAGGAATGAAGGATGGGTTCACCAAAGAGTTGGAAAGTGTTGAGGAAATGTTCTTAAAAATATTTTCCTGTTGCTAGAATAATTTCACTTCTGAAGGTGAACAGTTTGCACATTAACACTGACACAAATGCTTTGATATTCTGAAAAGGATCAAATAATGTCTGTCGAAAATAGTGTTTTCACCACAGGGGCTGAAAAGCGTGATATTCCAACAGGAATCTGATAATGTCTGCAGAGCCAAACGGCCCCCAACACCCTAAACCCTGTTCCTGGGGTTTTCCTCTTCTGTTGTCATAACCTCACAGGTCTTTGTCAAGACACCTGCAGCATTTTGACACTGAAACAATGACCCTTTCTTCTGCTGGGACTGGGGAGAGAGGGCTCTGGCTGACTGTGTGTGTGTTGTGACGTCCGGGTGCTCCATGGAGAGCTAAAGCCACAGTCAGTCACACACACACACAGATGAAGAGAATGGAGTGAGGGGAAAAGAGGAAGAGGAAAAGAGGTGGTTGACATGATGACGTAGGGATAGTGGAGACATTAGGTGTGTGTGTGTGTGTGTGTGTGTGTGTGTGTGTGTGTGTGTGTGTGGGGTGATGCTAGGTGCTTTCCACGTGGTGTTCCAGTAAATGTCCGTTCCAGCTCAGTGTATTGTGTTCTGTAATTAGTCTGTCTGTGGCGAGCTCACACACTTCAGTGGAGACCGCAATACAGTCAGTAAATTTGTCTGGTGAGTCTTATAGATGATTAAAAAAATACCTTAATTAGGTATGTGTGCACATGTGTTCTGAGAATGCATCCACATACAGGGCCTTCGGAAAGCGATCAGATCCCTTGGCTTTTTCCACATTTTGTTACGTTATAGACTTATTCTAAAATGGATTAAATAAAATAGAATCCTCAGCAATGTGCACACAATACCCCATAATGCAAAGCAAAAACTGTTTTTTAGAAATGTTTGCAATAAGTATTTGTGGTGGTTTACATAAGTATTCAGACCCTTCGCTATGAGACTCGAAATTGAGCTCAGGTGCATCCTGTTTCCATTGATCATCCTTGAGATATTTCAACAACTTGATTGGAGTTCACTTGTGGTGAATTCAATTGATTGGATATGATTTGGAAAGGCAGACACCTGTCTATATAAGGTCCCACAGTTGGCAGTGCATGTCATGGGAAAAACCAAGCCATGAGGTCAAAGGAATTGAGACAGGATTGTGTCGAGGCACAGATCTGGGGAAGGGTACCAAAACATTTCTGCAGCATTGAAGGTCCCCAAGAACACAGTGGAGTCATACCCAAGAAGACTTGCTGCTGTAATCGCTGCCAAAGGTGTTTCAACAAAGCAATGAGTAAAAGATACTTATGAAAATGTGATTTTTTTTAATACATTTGCAAAGCTTTCTGAAAAACTGTTTTCTCTTGTCATTATGGGGTATTGTATGTAGATTGATGAAGAAACAACAATTTAATCAATTTTAGAATAAAGCTGTAACTTAACAAAATGTGGAAAAAGTCAAGGGGTCTGAATACTTTCCGAAGGCACTGTATATTGAGGGATGATAATAACTGGTAGATCATAGAAATTAACGACCAACCTCTAAACACTCCCATATACTAATGAATGCAGTATACTAATGAATGCAGTATACTAATGAATGCAGTATACTAATGAATGCAGTATACTAATGAATGAATGCAGTATACTAATGAATGCAGTATACTAATGAATGCAGTATACTAATGAATGCAGTATACTAATGAATACAGTATACTAATGAATGCAGTATACTAATGAATGCAGTATACTAATGAATGCAGTATACTAATGAATGAATGCAGTATACTAATGAAAATAGATTACTAATGAATGCAGTATACTAATGAATGCAGTATACTAATGAATGCAGTATACTAATGAATGCAGTATACTAATGAATGAATGCAGTATACTAATGAAAACAGATTACTAATGAATGCAGTATACTAATGAATGCAGTATACTAATGAATGCAGTATACTAATGAATGCAGTATACTAATGAATGCAGTATACTTATGAAAACAGTATACTAATGAATGCAGTATACTAATGAAAACAGATTACTAATGAATGCAGTATACTAATGAAAACAGTATACTAATGAACGCAGTATACTAATTAACGTAGTAGTACTAATGAACACAGTATACTAATTAATGCAGTATACTACTGAATGCAGTATATTAATTAATACACTATACTAATGAATAAAGTATACTAATTAGTGCAGTATACTAATGAATGCAGTATACTAATGAATGCAGTATACTAATGTATACAGTATACTAATTAATGCAGTATGCTAATGAATGCAGTATACTAATGAATACAGTATACTAATGAGTCTAGTATACTAATTAATGCAGTATACTAATGAATACAGTATCCTAATGAATCAGTATACTAATGAATGTAGTATACCAATGAATCCAGTATACTAACGAATGCAGTATACTAATGAATCCAGTGTACTAATTAGTACAGTATACTAATGAATGCAGTATAGTAATGAATACAGTATACTAATGAATTCAGTATACTAATGAATGCAGTATACTAATGAATACAGTATACTAATGAATGCAGTATACTAATTAATGCAGTACACTAATGAATGCAGTATACTAATGAACACAGTATACTAATGAATGCAGTATACTAATGAATGCAGTATACTAACGAATGCAGTATACTAATGAATGCAGTAAACTAATGAATGCAGTATACTAATGAATGCAGTATACTAATGAATGCAGTATACTAATGAATGAATGCAGTATACTAATGAAAATAGATTACTAATGAATGCAGTATACTAATGAATGCAGTATACTAATGAATGCAGTATACTAATGAATGCAGTATACTAATGAATGAATGCAGTATACTAATGAAAACAGATTACTAATGAATGCAGTATACTAATGAATGCAGTATACTAATGAATGCAGTATACTAATGAATGCAGTATACTAATGAATGCAGTATACTTATGAAAACAGTATACTAATGAATGCAGTATACTAATGAAAACAGATTACTAATGAATGCAGTATACTAATGAAAACAGTATACTAATGAACGCAGTATACTAATTAACGTAGTAGTACTAATGAACACAGTATACTAATTAATGCAGTATACTACTGAATGCAGTATATTAATTAATACACTATACTAATGAATAAAGTATACTAATTAGTGCAGTATACTAATGAATGCAGTATACTAATGAATGCAGTATACTAATGTATACAGTATACTAATTAATGCAGTATGCTAATGAATGCAGTATACTAATGAATACAGTATACTAATGAGTCTAGTATACTAATTAATGCAGTATACTAATGAATACAGTATCCTAATGAATCAGTATACTAATGAATGTAGTATACCAATGAATCCAGTATACTAACGAATGCAGTATACTAATGAATCCAGTGTACTAATTAGTACAGTATACTAATGAATGCAGTATAGTAATGAATACAGTATACTAATGAATTCAGTATACTAATGAATGCAGTATACTAATGAATACAGTATACTAATGAATGCAGTATACTAATTAATGCAGTACACTAATGAATGCAGTATACTAATGAACACAGTATACTAATGAATGCAGTATACTAATGAATGCAGTATACTAACGAATGCAGTATACTAATGAATGCAGTATACTAATGAATACAGTATACTAATGAATGCAGTATACATATGAATACCGTATACTAATGAATGCAGTAAACTAATGAATGCAGTATACTAATGAATACAGTATACTAATGAATACAGTATACTAATGAATGCAGTTTACTAATGAATGCAGTATACTAATTAATGCAGTATCTAATGAATACAGTATACTAATGAATGCAGTATACTAATGAATACAGTATACTAATTAATGCAGTATACTAATGAATACAGTATACTAATGAAGGCAGTATGCTAATGAATGCAGTATACTAATGAATGCAGTATACTAATGAATACAGTATACTAATGAATACAGTATAGTAATGATCACACATAAAGACAGAGTGGCACCAGGCCCACTTTAACAACAAACATCCTGACTCTCTCTCTCTCTCTCTCTGAATTTTAAAAATTGAAATTACAAACTTCAGAAGCATTTTTAAAACTCAAATGCACTTTTAGTTTTAAACTTCCTGCAGTCCTGCAACAGGTTGATCAAATTAAGATCCTACTTTAGAGAATTACAATTATAACAGTGTATTGTGGAAGAGACCTTCACAGCACAACTAATGACACATCTACCAAAAAGATATACAATAACAAAAATCCACACAACCAAAGAATGACACAGAGGAGAAATACCAAATGATGGCAATTTCCCACACTGATTCATAGGCAATGTGTCTGAGGTAAATGTGAGCCTGAAGCTTGATGATAGATCACATTCATAATGGCCCCTCTGTAATCAGGGGAGAAGGGGACAGGGAGCAGTGGTGTGGGAGGAGTGAGAGGATGGGGAAGGAAAGGGAGGAGATGAAGGTGAGATGTTGTAATAGAGGGTGGGGGGGTCATTTCCTTTGGGGAGATGAACAGTTGTGTAAGGGAGATGAAGGGTGTAGTAAGAAGTAATGTGGGGTGAGAGGGAGAAGCGCTGATGAAGCTTAGGAAATGTGTATGGACTAGTGGAGGGGGGGGTGGGGGGGATGAATGGGAGGGAGGTTGGAGGTTGATGAGGCCAGGGAGGGAGGAGAAGGCCGGGGCTGGGGGCCGGGCGGCGCTGCCTGTAAGGGCTCCATTAACAAGCTGATATGGAGATTGATGGTCTCCACTCTCTGTATCAACACGGCCACGCAGTTGTGGATGTCAGAGGTTGTTTACTCCCCCTTATTGCTATCGATTTCCTCATTGGGCACAGTCTTCACACTAGGAGAGCGGATAATACTCACTTACTGGGAGGTAAGAGGGCAGCAAGAGGGGGGAGACATGCAGGCCGTCTGGAGCAGGCCGTCTGGAAACACGCACCGGAGCCATATCAACATGACAAAATTAAATGTTTTGTGGTGGTTCATAAAAAAAACATGTTTTTCCTTCACTGTTGATGTCGGCTGCGAGAAAAAAATCAGTTACAAAATATGTTTGTTTTGTCTTAGGAAATAACTAACCTTTCCTCCACTTACACCACTGGAAAATCCTACTGAACACACATTTAAATCTGTGTGGGAATGGGGGCCCAAGTCAAAGTAATATTCTATGCAAAGAGACCGACAGATATAATAAGGGACTTTATAGGCTATAAAATGTGTACATATGTTCCCATTCACATGAATGAATTGAAGAGGTGATCAAAAGCTGACAGTGATTTCACTTATCCAGAGCAACTTAAAGGAGTAATTAGGTTTAAGTGTCTTCGACAGGGCACATCGAAAGACTTTTCACCTAGTCGCCTCAGGTATTTTAACTAGCAATCTTCCAGTTACTGGCTCAACGCTCTTAACCACTAGGCTACCTGCCACAATATATAATCATAGTCCAATCATAGACAATCACAGTCAAAAGCTCCAGTTATGTTCTGTATTACTAATTTGGTAAATACTAAAATGACTCAAAACAGTAATAAAACTGATCATGTTAAATACAAACAACCAACAACCCACACTATCTCATCAGGAAACGCCTGCCATCGTGTCTTTAGAAACAGACAGTTTATAGAAACACAACACTATAGATATGATGTTAGTGAAACATGTTGGCAGAATGGAGAAGTGACCTTGTTTTGGAGACCCTCTGTCCTACTGCACCTCTGCTGCCTGCCTGGCACTCTCTACATGTCAAACACTTCAAACCACATCAAGAGTATCTATAGTGCAGGAGAATTCACTCTTCTAACTGTTTTATTGTTGTCCACTTTGAGAAGAGATGCTGGTTTATGTTTCTCCTTGCATTAGCTAGCGGTTTTACACAGAAATAACTAGCGGTTTTACACAGAAATAACTAGCGGTTTTACACAGAAATAACTAGCGGTTTTACACAGAAATAACTAGCGGTTTTACACAGAAATAACTAGCGGTTTTATACAGAAATAACTAGCGGTTTTACACAGAAATAACTAGCGGATTTACACAGAAATAACTAGCAGTTTTACACAGAAATAACTAGCGGTTTTACACAGAAATAACTAGCAGTTTTATACAGAAATAACTAGCGGTTTTACACAGAAATAACTAGCAGTTTTACACAGAAATAACTAGCGGTTTTATACAGAAATAACTAGCAGTTTTACACAGAAATAACTAGCAGTTTTACACAGAAATAGCACGCAGGGCAGATCAGGAGGTTATAACAACTCAACCCTTATTTTGACTCCTTACACCACACCACTACAGCACCCCTTACACCACACCACAGGCAAATGTTGCAAACGTAGCAAGAATAATTTTCCAATATCAGGCTGGTGCTTTTCAACACTGTGGCTTTTAAACAGTCTAGTAGTCTATAAGGGAGTATAAAGATGCAAACTCTTACTGGCCATGGAATAAGAGGGACAGGCATTCTGACAGCCCTCTCCCAAATCAGATCATAGGGACAGGCTTTCTGACAGCCCTCTCCCAAATCAGATCATAGGGACAGGCATTCTGACAGCCCTCTCCCAAATCAGATCATAGGGACAGGCTTTCTGACAGCCCTCTCCCAAATCAGATCATAGGGACAGGCATTCTGACAGCCCTCTCCCAAATCAGATCATAGGGACAGGCATTCTGACAGCCCTCTCCCAAATCAGATCATAGGAACAGGCATACTGACAGCCCTCTCCCAAATCAGATCAGATTAAAATGAGTAAAACTAAACAGTAACTCATTCACCCTCTCGCCCTCTCCACCTGCTCAAACCACTATGTGAAAGATTCCTTGCAATCACACAGATCAATGCTCATTGAAATTTCATGAGGGCATATCCAGGCCTCATCATATTTCACAATAATGACCTGGAGAAGAGGATGATGGTGTGAGTGGAGAGAGGAGAGGAGAAGAGGGGAGGAGGGTAAGGAGAGGGGTCAGACACCCCCCTTAAAAATGGGTCAGTGCAAAGCCCAGTATGGGGAGATGGAGGAGGGAGCCTAAATCACACCTGAACACCCCTCTGCTGATACACACTGGGGCACGGACAGACAACACTGCTACTGCACACCAACATACACCTTCAATGAGCAGTGTTGAACATAGTACTGTACGCTATGTACCTTCTAATGAAACCAACACAACTAGAATTGTATGTACTTCCACACTGTCGTCTTCACATGCCTCTTCCACAACAGCCTAAGATGTCTACTGTAAATAAAATGTACATAAAACACCGACATTGCTTCCATTGCTTCCATTGTGTTCGGTGTGTTCTCCCCTCTGTGAGTGTTAACCAGAGAGGCCAGAGAGGCCA
>JAKYLM010000317.1:40000-42500 GCA_023634145.1 Thymallus thymallus
CGGGCAATGGCGGAGCGATTTCTACATGTTGTGCCCTTAACGTAAGGCTCTAAAATATTGATGTGAAACAGTCGACTGTCTGTCTGTGATTACCTGTGACGTCTAGTACGGTATAAACAAATGACTCAGCTTTAATACTGTAAAATACTTCCCTGTGTGATCCCCTTTATGGATGTAGATAGATAGAGTAGTTATCTTATGTACAGTACAGCAGGGTAACTGACCTGTGTAGATGAAGCGTCCGGGTGTGCCTTTACAGAACTGCTTGGACTTGTAGGAGAGGGTCACCTCCACCACCCCTGGGATGTGGCGGGGCGGAGTCTGCACCCGGATGGCGTGGGGCGTAATGAGCTGCAGGAGGAGAGAGAGATGCACGAGAGAGGGGGGGGGAGAAAGAAGAGCAGGAAACCGGCAACCGTTAGTCAGGTCTCTGTCTTCTGTCTAGTTGTGTTCTCTATATATTCTGTTCATCCTCTCCTCTCCTCTCCTCTCCTCTCCTCTCCTCTCCTCTCCTCTCCTCTCCTCTCCTCTCCTCTCCTCTCCTCTCCTCTCCTCTCCTCTCCTCTCCTCTCCTCTCCTCTCCTCTCCTCTCCTCTCCTCTCCTCTCCTCCCCTGTGTCAGACTCTGTTCATTCTCTCCTCTCCTGTGTCAGAGTCTGGGATTGTGAGTGGTGCTCTTCAACAGAGAAAACACTTCACATCAACAAGTCTCCACTGATCCCTGTTTATGGGCCATCAGGGAAACACTCTCCACTGAACGATTGCAGAGGGACGGACGGAGGAGGGAGAGATGAGCGGAGAGGAGGACAAACTGATGACAACGCAGTCCCAAACGTAAACAACATGTTTATTGATTTGATCACTTTGTGAATGAAGGGCTTTTATGAATGCTGTATGTCTTCTGCACTGCAGCAGCTAAGGATTTGCTGTTGAAAGTGTCAAGTATGTCAGGGTGGTGTAAAGTGGGGGAAGAGCATGACAGGGATCAGTGTGTGTGTGTGTGTGTGTGTGTGTGTACTGAGAGTGAGTGTGTGTGTGTTCATTAAGCCTGCTCTTCATGGCCTCTCCTCATCATCAGCTCTGCAGGGCTGATCAGTATCGGAGGTACAGCGGGAGCGAGGGACTGGTTGGGTGATATTGAAGGGGCCCTGAGAGCAGGGAGCAAACCCAGCCTCACCCCTGGCACCTCCGGTATGGGAAAGCTGTAATTAGAAACACACTGTGGGGCGCCGGCACTTCCTACACTGGACCAATGGCCGGACAACACTCCAACCAACCAGCCTCTGAGAACAGCCCAGAAAACTGAGGACAACAGACTGGAGCAGTAGTTATATATATCCAGACTGTATCACAACCGGTCCCATAGGGCGGCGCACAGCGTCGTCCGAGTTTGGCCGGTGTAGGCCGTCATTGTAAATAAGAATTTGTTCTTAACTGACTTGCCTAGTTAAATAAAGGTTAAAAAAATATATACATATTTGGAGAGCGAGAGGTCTATCTCTACCTCTGTATGTGCCCTCTAAAATAAACCCTGGGATGAGGGTAGTTAAACAGACAGGGAGGGCAGGGCAGCTGGACAACAGGCAATGCTGCCCCTGGAAGCCTAATCAGGGCTATTTCTGACCCCCGTCCTGTTTCTATGTGTGCTTCAGCCATTACCCCATGACCTAAACGGCCTCTGAACCGTTGGCACTGGGGATCTACTGTAGGTTCCTTTTCCTCTAGCCAAGGCTGAATACAACTGCAATTATTCCACAAATTAACAGAACCAAAACAGAATGGGAGATAGAGTGATGAGGGGGAGGAGAGAGAGAGGAATGACGGGGTAGAGGAGTGAGAGGAATGAGGGGGGAGAGGAGCGAGAGGAATGAGAGGAGGGAGAGGAGAGAGAAATTAGGGGGGAGAGGAGCGAGAGGAATGAGAGGAGGGAGAGGAGAGAGGGCTGAGAGGAGAGAGAGGGCTGAGAGGAGAGAGAGGGATGAGGGGGGAGAGGAGAGAGGGAAGAGAGGAGCTAGAGGGCTGAGGGGGGGAGAGGAGCGAGGGCTGAGGGGGGAGAGGAGAGAGGGCTGAGGGGGGAGAGGAGAGAGGCTGAGGGGGAGAGGAGAGAGGGCTGAGGGGGGAGAGGAGAAGGGCTGAGGGGGGAGAGGAGAGAGGCTGAGGGGGAGAGGAGAGAGGGCTGAGCGGGGAGAGGAGAGAGGGCTGAGGGGGAGAGGAGCGAGGCTGAGAGGGGAGAGGAGAGAGGTCTGAGAGGAGAGAGGAGAGAGGGCTGAGAGGGAGAGGAGAGAGGGCTGAGAGGGGAGAGGTGAGAGGGCTGAGAGGGGAGAGGAGAGAGGGCTGAGAGGGGAGAGGAGAGAGGGCTGAGGGGGGAGAGGAGAGAGGGCTGAGGGGGAGAGGAGAGAGAGGGCTGAGAGGGGAGAGGAGAGAGGGCTGAGAGGAGAGAGGAGAGAGAGGGGGGGCTCTTCTATCAATGTGTCCCATATGTAGACTATAGGGAAAGGTGT
>JAKYLM010000318.1:0-32500 GCA_023634145.1 Thymallus thymallus
GTTGCTCCATTGGGTAGTCATCCTCCAGATGATACCTAAGGGTGGTATTCTGCTGCATAGCAGAGTCCACTTGGGTGCTTAGAGTACTTATTTCAGTCATGTGAGTGTCTGTTCGGCCTCATACTTATCTGACATGGTTTGCAGGCAGAGGTCACAAGTACGGAGCGAGAGGTTCAGGGATGAGATTTCCTCCGCTTGCTTAGAATTCAATATGTCACTTCAGTGAGTTCTGCTGATTTATCATCCAACTTGGTCATTGTGTTTCATTAACTGAACGTCTTTGGTCTGCAGCATTTGGACTAGAACATTGTTACTTTGAGTAACGCTCAACAAACGTACATGCATGTTATCAAGTTGCACGCTCCTGTTTGTAGATAACTCATCAGATTTATCTAGTTTGCCGTGGACTTTGTCGTATTTAGTGTTGGCTAAAACGAGTTGTTCCTGAAGAAGACGATTTTGTCTCGTTCGTCGTCATAGGTTTTTGCAATTACTTTTAATTGTTCAATTTCCAAACGCAGTTCCACAGCTAGCTGGATTTTTCCCTTTCCTGCTTTTGTCATTAGTTTCCCGGTTCTCTCCACCTGTCCCTTAATGTCTACTGTTTCCTGCTCGTGCTTCAGCTGTGCACGGCGGTATTGGACCGATGCCAATCTCGGATGGCAGGACATCAGGGCTAAACTGGAGAGAAGCTTTACAAGGCCTGTGCCCCATGGTGGATTTTGGAGAGTGTTTGTTGGATTATTAGAAAAATAGAGAGGAAGAGTTTTGGGGTTTGAGTCATTGGAAGCTGCAAAACCGATTTTAATCTATTTATAGACGTTAATGAACCATCACTACTGCATCAGTAATGTGGGAGTTGGAGGTGAATGAATTTGCAAAAGCAAATTGAATTGATTAATCAATGATAATGATTAATCATACCCGGATATCTGGGTATTACACTTTTAATTAACCTGAGAAGGTAATACAGAAGGTTAATACCTAAAGTTTTAAAATGTCTCATTCGTAAAAACCAAAACATTTGAATGTTATTCAAAAGGTCCACCTGAAAAGGGTTTGAAGGCAATTGAACAACCTAGTTTAATTGAATGTGACAAGATATCTAATCAGTTGAGACTGGTTGGATATCATAAGTGTAACCACATGCTACCAGAGTGACAACGGTGGATCTAAATAAAAAAAATAAAAAAAACTGTAAGTTTGGAATATTACTCATTTTTCTTTATTTGCACTATTTTTTACATTGTAGAATAAAAGTGAAAACATCAAAACTATGACATAACACATATGGAATCAAATAGTGACCAAAAAAGTGTTAAACCAATCAAAATATGTTTTATATTTGAGATTCTTCAAATAGCCACCCTTTGCCTTGATGACAGCTTTGCAAACTCTTGGCATTCTCTCAACTAGCTTCATGAGGACCGCCACATGAATGTCAACTTTAATTGGAAGAACCTGAAAAAGATTTTTTCAACAATTTAATTTATTAAATTGAATGAGACAATGATATCCAGTCAATTCAGATTGGCAGGATTACCCTGTGTATCCGTTTTGAAATAGAAAATGTCTTACTTGCGGTTCTTTACAAAGGGACTTCCGTCGCCCAAGCCGGAGGGATTTTGATGTGATACAGAAAAACAAAATGGCTGCTAATTGCTTTGTTAGCATTAGCAACCTGTGCTAATGTTTACTATTCTTATACTGTTCCCGCAGCACAAAGGATCTCATACAATACGAAAGGGGTGATGTCTCACCTTAACCCATTCGGCATACTCTTTGCTAGCATTATATTACCGGGACACACGGTACATAAAAAGAGATACAGCTGTGGCCTAGCCACGCTGGCTAAGCACGATAGGCGGCCAGATTTCACTTCGGCTCGGTCACCAAAGAGATCTATACTAAAATGTCTGACATTGCTAGACCGATGCCCTCGCTCTTGAAATGTAATATTGACTGACAGAATTAGTACCGTTTGGCCTAACATACTAAATCTGGAATTTAACAACTCATATTCTCTGACGCTATCATATACACAACACGGAAAGGCACTTCTAATCTCGTTCAAATGGAAACACACACACACACCAGATTTCGATAGCTGGACTGGTGATGTGAGGCTCCGGTTTGCCCAGTCGATGTCGCAATTGTTCCTTTGTAGAAGGTTGTTCCTTTGTGTGAGAGGTTGCGTGGTCTGTGAGGTTCATTTCACTCTGGAGATGCGCCCGCATCGGTCAATGTTCTTACTAGATTTGCGCACCCTTCCAGCTGCAGACTGTTAGGGTGTAATCTAGAAATCACTTCTTCTTGAGTCAATAGTTGAAATTAGCCCTTTTTAAACGTTGGGACAACAGTCCTCCCGTTATTTGGAACTATAGGGTTGTAGATTAAATTCGCCATTTTAACGTGTGGCCTCAAGTCCGAACATCCTTGGAACAGGGGGCTTTTATTGTGGAGTAGAAAGGGGGTTGGTTCATAATTTCCAACCAATGTCTGATACAGAGAAAGGGGGTTTATGACCCTAACCCAACAGGGCAACGTCATGACAATTAATTGAATGCCACATATGTCTCACGTTTTGAGGGAGCATGCAATTGGCATGCTGACTGCAGAAATGTCCACCAGACCTGCTGCTAGAGAATTTAATCTTCATTTCTCTACCATAAACCACCTCCAATGTCGTTTTAGAGAATTTGCCAGTACGTCCAAGCACCGTCACAACCACAGACCACGTGTATGGCATCGTGTGGGTGAGCGGTTTGCCGATGTTAGAGTGCCCCATGCTGGCGGTGGGGTTATGGTATAGGCAGGCATAAGATACAGATAACGAACAACGGCAATTTAAATGCACAGAGATACCGTGAGCCCATTGTCGTGCCATTCATCTGCCGCCGTCACCTCATGTTTCAGCATGATAATGCACTGCCCCATGTCCCAAGGATCTGTGCACAATTCCTGGAAGCTGAAAATGTCCCAGTTCTTCCATGGCCTGCATTCACTAGACATGTCACCCATTGAGCATGTTTGGGATGATCTGGATCGACGTGTATGACAGCGTGTTCCAGTTCCTGCCAATATCCAGCAACTTCGCACAGCCATTGAAGTGGAGTGGACAACATTCCACCGGCCACAAACAACAGCCTGATTAACTCTATGTGAAGGAGATGTGTCGCGCTGCATGAGGCAAATGGTGGTCACAGCAAATACTAAGTGGTTTTCTGATCCACACACATACCTGTGTAGGCCGTCAGTGTAAATAAGAATTTGTTCTTAACTGACTTGCCTAGTTAAATGAAGGTAAACATTTAAAAAATCTATGACCAACAGATGCATATCTGTATTCCCAGTCATGTGCAATCCATTGATTAAGGCCAAATTCATTTATTTCAATTAACTGATTTTCATTATATGAACTGTAACTTAGTAAAATCGTTGAAATTGTTGAATGTTGCATTTTTATACAGTATACATCCATTTAAAAACGACACACATAGCCAACATATCAATACATACACAGAAACTATCTAGGTCAAATAGGGGAGAGGCGTTGTGCCGTGAGGTGGTACTTTATCTGTTTTCTTAAACCAGGTTTCTGTTCATTTGCAATAATGGCTCTATATAATAATCTGTGTGTGTTGCTCTCTCTTTTCTCTACAGGCAGGATCATCTATAAGGGGGGCTTTGGTGCTATCCTCACATCCTCTGCCATACATCTGTGTGTGTGTGTGTGTGTGTGTGTGTGTGTGTGTGTGTGTGTGTGTGTGTGTGTGTGTGTGTGTGTGTGTGTGTGTGTGTGTGTGTGTGTGTGTGTGTGTGTGTGTATCAAATACTCTCAATGATACACAAATCACACATACATATTTCTACACAGAGGAGACAAAGACAAGCAAACAGAAAAAGTTTGAGCGTGATACTGCAGGCTACAAGGAGCAGTTGGTATATTTCTGGAGGGATGGATGGGAGACAGCCAATTGACACTCCCCCACGAGCAAGCTGGAGGGGTAAACGCCAGCCCAGCCGTAATCCTAGAGTGCGCGATCAACCAACTCCCTCACATCTGACTCCAGTGACCAATCCAGAGCCGGAGCGTCTTCTTTTTGGGGGAATCTCGATGGACGACGTCATCGAAAAGGCCCTCATCACGGACACCGCCCACCCTGCTTCCCCACAAGAAATGCAGGAGAGGACTACGTAGGAAGACGGCAACACCCGAAGTCTCCGCCACATACATGGAGCAAGACACAGTAATTAACTTGTCCAACAGGTCTATATCTGATACATGTTCATCTGCCCTAGGTAAGGGACTATAATTTCTCCCAACATCACAGGCCAATGACAGGCCAAAGTTTTTCCGCAGTTTGAGATTGACTGAGTTTTTTGGTAATGGGGTTGCTCCTTATGCACCTTCCTCCAATGTTAATCCGTTGAACGATATTAGTAACCAGACAGGAAATGGTGCTAATATTTTTCCCATTGATAACCTGAATGGCAATGAACCTGGCTCTCGCCCTGAAGGGAAAATACATATTTTGATAGGAAAAGCACATTTTTACCAATCAAAAGATATCCCTCTATTGAAACACATTGCCGCCTAGTTGAGAAAGATGTACATAATCTCCTGGCTCAAGGAACTCAAAAATGACTCCAGTATCATTATAAAACCTGGCGACAAAGGAGGCAGCAGACTATGAAAAGGAAATTCAGAGACAATTTAGTGATGATGCATTTTACAAAAGACTCCCTAAGGACCCTACTAATCAATTCAAGTCTCTGATCCATGATAAATTGTCTACATTTTTGAATGAAGGGAAAATTACAAAACAGAATATAAGGAACATGAAAGTTGACTGCCCAACCACACCTGTCATTCATATACGCTCTCCCCAAAATTCACAAGAGCATGACACGACCTATACCAGGCAGACCCGTTGTGAGTAGTAACGAATCTCTGACAGAGAATATCTCTACCTTTTTTAGAGAATTTTGTGAAACCCTGGGCGATCTCCCTCCCCACGTATACTAGAGTCTCTATTGATTGATTGATTGATTTTTTATCTGTGGACCATATACCTCAACATTATATTCTGTGTACTTTTGATGTGACCAGTTTATATACTAACATCCCCATCAGGATGGCCTAGATGTTCTATCTCAATGAACGTCCTCCTAATGCTCTTCCCAGCACCAATTGTATTGGCTGAACTGGTACTAACTATTTTCTCTTCAGAGGAAACTTTTTCCTCTAGACCAAAGGGACAGTGATGGGGAGAACTATGGCTCCTAATTATGCTATCCTATGAAAAACAGCTGGTGCTGAATCCAGACCTTAACCCTTTTCTTTCCAATATTCTCCTAATTCTGAGATATTTGCATGACATTTTCATGATCCATAAATTGACCAAGGAAGAACTTTTGGAATGCCATGCTTATCTAAACTCTATGAACGAACCCATTCATTTCACCGTTAACTATGACCCATCACAAATCAGTATTCTTGATGTGAGGGTTATTAAGGACAAAACCTCCCTCTCTACAGATCTCTATAGGAAACCTATGGACAGGAATAACCTCCTTAGAGGTGACATCTTTCATCCACGTCCACTTATTAAAATTAAAATATTGCCCAGCGACAGCCCCGAAACCTGAAGGATCTGGAGAAGGTCTGTATGGAGGAGTGGGCCAAAATCCCTGCTGCAGTGTGTGCAAACCTGGTCAAGAACTACAGGAAGCGTATGATCTCTGTAATTGCAAACAAAGGTTTCTGTACCAAATATTAAGTTCTGCTTTTCTGATGTATCAAATACTTATGTCATGCAATAAAATGCTAATTAATTACTTAAAAATCATACAATGTGATTTTCTGGATTATTTTTTTAGATTCCGTCACTCACAGTTGAAGAGTACCTATGATAAAAATTACAGACTTCTACATGCTTTGTAAGTGGTAAAACCTGCAAAATCAGCAGTGTATCAAATACTTGTTCTCCCCACTGTATATTACAGTAAATATTGATCACATTCCTTGTGTATCATATATTCTGATACATTGAATGTTAATATTGTGAACCCAAGTTATACATGTTTTACCTCCTGTTTCAGGAAGTGATGTCACTGAGTACTGCCCCTATATGTAGGCGTTTTCCTTTCTGTTTTCCATGAGTTTTCCTAGAACTCCAGCACCTGTGGAAAGTACATGGATGTGCGTAACTTCTTCAGCTTTTTTACATAGAAACACTGCCAAGAAAAGAGGGCTCACAATACAATGCACTCACACACAGTCTCTGGCTCTCTGGACAATACTGAGAAGCACAGCTACAATAGCCTCTAATTGTCAATGGAAGATAATACTCTGAATATAATAAGCTAATAGCTGAAGGACTGTGTTCTATTATAATGGAGTATAGTTAGTGCCTGAGCTATATGGAATTTTTATAAGAAGGTCATACCAAGGATAATTTTGCTATTTGATTTAGAATTTTAAGTATGAAAAAAATATATATACAAATTATTTGATGAATAAATCTGTTTTGCCTTACTGCTATTAGCCCATACAAACGCATTGAACAACAGATTCACTACATGGAACAACAGATAGTCCTTACTGCTATTAGCCCATACAAACACATTGAATAACAGATTCACTACATGGAACAACAGATAGTCCTTACTGCTATTAGCCCATACAAACACATTGAACAACAGATTCACTACATGGAACAACAGATAGTCCTTACTGCTATTAGACCATACAAACACATTGAATAACAGATTCACTACATGGAACAACAGATAGTCCTTACTGCTATTAGCCCATACAAACACATTGAACAACAGATTCACTACATGGAACAACAGATAGTCCTTACTGCTATTAGCCCATACAAACACATTGAATAACAGATTCACTACATGGAACAACAGATAGTCCTTACTGCTATTAGACCATACAAACACATTGAATAACAGATTCACTACATGGAACAACAGATAGTCCTTACTGCTATTAGTCCATACAAACACATTGAATAACAGATTCACTACATGGAACAACAGATAGTCCTTACTGCTATTAGCCCATACAAACACATTGAATAACAGATTCACTACATGGAACAACAGATAGTCCTTACTGCTATTAGCCCATACAAACACATTGAATAACAGATTCACTACATGGAACAACAGATAGTCCTTACTGCTATTAGCCCATACAAACACATTGAATAACAGATTCACTACATTGAACAACAGATAGTCCTTACTGCTATTAGCCCATACAAACACATTGAATAAAAGATTCACTACATGGAACAACAGATAGTCCTTACTGCTATTAGCTCATACAAACACATTGAATAACAGATTCACTACATGGAACAACAGATAGTCCTTACTGCTATTAGCCCATACAAACACATTGAATAAAAGATTCACTACATGGAACAACAGATAGTCCTTACTGCTATTAGCCCATACAAACACATTGAATAAAAGATTCACTACATGGAACAACAGATAGTCCTTACTGCTATTAGCCCATACAAACACATTGAATAAAAGATTCACTACATGGAACAACAGATAGTCCTTACTGCTATTAGCAGACAGAAGTTGGCAGATCGGCGGTACTGACTTCAGACGAGTCCCAAGACGCTTGTGGGGGTCGTAGAGCAAACAGAGAACACCATTGTGTTTGTGAGAGTCTCATCTTTCCATATGTTTTGTAGGCCAAACAGTTTGGATGCTACAGATGATTTCCGGGGTGTCTCATGGTCTGAAAAACACTGCTTTAGATATGTCACCTTTCAGATATCTGTAGCTTAAACTGACAGATTTTTATGGTGATTGTTTATAGTATGCTAATTAGATTTTCTCGTGGACGCTGACATTGATCTTTCAGCGGTCTGCAGGGTGGATTTAGGGGGAAACAAACACACAACCATGTTAGGCAGCCAGGGGTTGTATCTGGTTATGCTCTAGCTTTCCTGTGTGTGTGTGTGTGTGTGTGTGTGGTCTCAGTGATGTCAGTGACCACATCGCCAACTAGTGAGTTACTAAGTACCCTTTCCTCTCTGCCTCTGTTCCCTGTCTCTCTAATTCAACTGCCCTGGGGTACTGTGTGTGTTTGTGTGTGAATTTGTGCGTATGTGCTTTTGTGCGTGCACGTGAGAATATGTGTGTATGCACTGCACACTCATGTGTGTGCTTGTGCAGGGCACAGGACAACATGCTCCATTTTCCTCCTCTCATCTCCTCCTCTCCTCTCCGTAGCGTGACTCTGTGCTCTTCCCTCCAGTCCTAGTGTCACAGAAAGGGGATGATACTTTCCCACAAACCATAGCAGAAATCACTAGACTCTCTCCACTCTCTCCACAACCCATAGCAGACAGCACTAGACTCTCTCCACTCTCTCCACAACCCATAGCAGACAGCGCTAGACTCTGTTCAGTCTCTCCACAAACACATGCTGCTGGCTTCATGACGTGTAGCCTAACATCCAGACGTAACGCTACCATAGAGAGTAATTTTGTCAGAAAAAGGTACTTAATTCTGACAAAAACACTTAATGTGTAAAGGGTAAAGGGTTATCAGGACACTGAGAAGGCATTGAGTGAGTGAGTAGAATCATAAGATGAGCCATAACCCAGGCAATTGTCATCGGGTGGATGAGGACTGAGGAGAGGTAATAGCAGGGTTGTCTCTGTCTGCCCTACAGTGTATTACATTAGTGAATAATGTACAGTGATGCTGATCAGGAGCTGCTACAGGACCTTTTCCATTTTATTTCAGGTGATCATGACCTACTACCCAGCCACCCTGGTGAGAATATTTAGTGATACCTTGGAAGGAAGAACCACTGTCATTGTCACCTCTTCGTATTCTTCAGGGGTTCTGCCCCAGGCTGCTGTTCTCAGAGCGTTTTACAAATAAAATATGATTGATAAATTGCATGATGTAATAGTACAGTTAGGGATATTATGGTTTGCTTCCCCATTTCTTACTCCCTGTAACGTATACAGTACATGAGACAGAGATGGATTCAAGCATTATTCCACCTGGCATCTTTTACTTTGTCAGTCCTGGATGAGGCTAGGGGGAAAGTCTCTGCAAATTAAAGTCAGTCAGTAGCACAATAACCCAACTCTCATATAACCAGTCAGTCAGTAGCACACTAACCCAACTCTCATATAACCAGTCAGTCAGTAGCACAATAACCCAACTCTCATATAACCAGTCAGTCAGTAGCACAATAACCCAACTCTCATATAACCAGTCAGTCAGTAGCTAGTACACGTATAACGTGTACTAACCAGTCAGTCATTAGCTAGTACACGTCGGCTAGCCGGGAGATGGACAGCCAAACAACAGCAGCCATTCGGTTGCAGCTAGCTAGCTGTGATGATCCGGTGTGATGGTCTTGTGATTTCGGCAGAAATCCGGTGAACTGGAAGGCAACTCAATCCGATATGCTGTTGGTACCCACGTTGGGTAAGGCAGGTTGCAGGAAAAGTATATGAGGAATAACAAAAATATACGGAAAGACAGACAGACTATTTACACGGGACATGAGACAGGACAAAAACTGTTACGCCATCTTGGAAACGATGTCTCATACAGTATAACCAGTCAGTCAGTAGTACAGAAGCCCAGCTGATTTCCACATTACTATAAGATGGTGTTCACACTGGGTTCTCATTGTCCTATTAGAAGAAAGAGCATCATTCTACTGCCCTGTCCATCACCCAGAGAAACCCCTACACACACACACACACACACACACACACGCAGTGTTGGGATTAGTTACTTGAAACATTTAGTCGTTATGTTTAACAAAAGTAATGCGTTACTTTACAACATTACTTTGTGTGGAAAGCAGGGGTTGGAAACAAAATTATTTTCCAATCGATTCGTTCTGAACAGAACCATTATTTGGTTTATTCTGTTCCATTGTTCCAACCAGTAGTTACTAAATGGAATAATAGTAGTTTTCAACTAGCATTGAAAAACGTAATACAGTGTATCTAGACTTTAGTATCCCTACCTAGCATTGAAAAACGTAATACAGTGTATCTAGACTTTAGTATCCCTACCTAGCATTGAAAAACGTAATACAGTGTATCTATAACTATAGTATCCCGAACTAGCATTGAAAAACGTAATACAGTGTATCTAGACTTTAGTATCCCTACCTAGCATTGAAAAACGTAATACAGTGTATCTAGACTTTAGTATCCCTACCTAGCATTGAAAAACGTAATACAGTGTATCTAGACTTTAGTATCCCTACCTAGCATTGAAAAACGTAATACAGTGTATCTAGACTTTAGTATCCCTACCTAGCATTGAAAAACGTAATACAGTGTATCTAGACTTTAGTATCCCTACCTAGCATTGAAAAACATAATACAGTGTATCTAGACTTTGGTATCCCTACCTAGCATTGAAAAACATAATACAGTGTATCTAGACTTTGGTATCCCTACCTAGCATTGAAAAACATAATACAGTGTATCTAGACTTTAGTATCCCGAACTAGCATTGAAAAACATAATACAGTGTGTCTATAACTATAGTGTCCCGAACTAGCATTGAAAAACGTAATACATTGTATCTATAACTATAGTATCCCGAACTAGCATTGAAAAACGTAATACAGTGTATCTAGACTTTAGTATCCCTACCTAGCATTGAAAAACTTAATACAGTGTATCTAGACTTTAGTATCCCTACCTAGCATTGAAAAACGTAATACAGTGTATCTAGACTTTAGTATCCCTACCTAGCATTGAAAAACGTAATACAGTGTATCTATAACTATAGTATCCCTACCTAGCATTGAAAAACGTAATACAGTGTATCTATAACTATAGTATCCCGAACTAGCATTGAAAAACGTAATACAGTGTGTCTCTGTAAGCATTTCACGGAAAGGTCTACACCTGTTGTATTCGCCGCATGTGACAAATAAAATTGGATTTCATTTGATTTGATCTTCTGAATCAATATCCTTCGAAGGGGGAGGGGCAGGTAGCCTACATGCACACTGGCAAACATGTTCAGCTGGCAGGCAGACTGGAAGAAGTTTCTAAATGACAGAGAGAGAGCTTTGCTTAGGCATTTTGTTGCGTTTTTTTCCCCATGCTTTTAAAATAAAGTTTCTGTTCCATAACAATTTATAGATCACTTTCTTTCCCGGTTCTGATTCTGTTCCTTGAAAAATGTAGTTATTTTACCGTTTTCTGTTCTGTTCTATTCTGTTCCCTGAACCGGTTCCAACCCTTGGTGGAAAGTAACGCGTTCATTTTACTGTCAGAGGGAGCAAGGTGAGCCGTGTGCTCTCTAACAAAGATAGGCTACTTACTAACTCAGGTTTGATCACTAGTTTATCCTTTCTCACAGTTCCGTTACTTTCTCTTGCTCAGGCCATTATCCCTACCTGCTTCAAGATGTCCACTATTATACCTGTTCCCAAGAAAGGGAACTGAATGAACTGAATATCTACCCGCAGCACTCACTTCCGTCATCATGAAGTACTTCTAGAGGCTAGTCAAAGACCACATCACCTCCTCCCTCCCCGATACACTCAACCCTCTCCAATTCGGGCTACCGCCCAAAAGGTCCACATTCAAGTATCACCATTGCACTGCACACTGCAATCACCCACCTGGACAAACGGAATACATACGTGAGAATGCAGTTCATACCATATTGGCCTCTAAGCTCACCACAAAGCTCTCGGCCCTACAATATGCAACTGGGTCCTTGACTTCCTGACAGGCCGCCCCCAGGTGGTGAAGGTAGACAACATCACCTCCTTCACACTGATCCTCAACCTGTGGGCCCCACAAGGGTGTGTCATCAGTACCCTCCTGTACTCCCTGTATATAACCATGACTGCGTGGCTCACACAGTTTCAACTCCATCATCAAGTTCGCTGATGACACAACAGTAGTAGGCCTGATTATAAACAATGCCGAGACAGCTAACAGAGAGGAGGTAGCTCTCAAAGGAGCTGAAATGGTCAAATGACACGGACACCGTGGTGAAGAATGCACGACAGCGACTCTTCAACCTCTGGAGAAAAAATAAATTTGGCCTGTCCTTCGAGGGCCCTCATAGTGTTCTACAGGAGCACCAGTGAGCATATTGTCAGGCTGCTTCACAGCCTGGTACGGCAACTCCACCACTGCTGACTACAAGGCTCTATAGAGGGTGGCTGCCTGTCCTCCAGGACACCTACAACACCAGGTGTTGCAGGAAGGCCACGAAGATCGTCAGGGACTTCAGCCACCAGAGCCACGGCCTGTTCTCCCCACTTTCATCACTCAGAAGCAGGCAATATAAGAGCATTGGGGCAAAGAACTGACAGGCCAATTGCTCCTACTCACAGACCATCAGGCTGCTGAATAGCTACCACTAATCAGCCACCTGCTCCCCCTCCTACCCCCCAGACCCCTTGTTTTTTTCCACATTTTGGCCTTATTCTAAAATGGATGAAATTGCATTTTTTACTCATCAATCTACACACACTACCCCATTTTTGCAAATGTATATAAAAACAAAAAAATACAAATACCTTATTTACTTAAGTATTCAGACCCTTTGTTATGAGACTTGAAATTGAGGCCAGGTGCATCCTGTTTCCATTGATCATCCTTGAGAAGTTTCTACAACTTGATTGGAGTCCACCAGTGGTAAATTCAATTTATTGGACATGATTTGGAAAGGCACACACCTGTCTATATAAGGTCCCACAGTTGACAGTGCATGTCAGAGCAAAAACCAAGCCATGAGGTGGAAGGAATTTTTCGTATAGCTCAGATCTGGGGAAGGGTACCAAAAAATGTCTGCAGCATTGAAGGTCCCCAAGAACACATTGGCCTCCATCATTCTTAAATGGAAGAAGATTAGGAACCACCAAGACTCTTCCTAGAGCTGTCCACCCGGCCAAACTGAGAAATCGGGGGAGAAGGGCCTTGGTTAGGGAGGTGACCAAGAACCTAATGGTTACTCTGACAGAGCTGCAGAGTTCCTCTGTGGAGATGGGAGAACTTTCCAGAGGGACAACCATTCTCTGCAGCACTCCACCATTCATGCCTTTATAGTACAGTAGTGTGGCCAGACGGAAGCCCCTCCTCAGTAAAAGGCACATGACAGCCCGTTTGGAGTTTACCAAAAGGCACCTAAAGGACTCTCGGACCATGAGAAACAAGATGCTCTGGTCTGATGATCCAACATTGAACTCTTTGGCCTGAATGCCAAGCATCACGCCTGGAGGAAACCTGGCACCATCCCTACTGTGAAGCACAGTGGTGGCAGCATCATGCTGTTGTAACGAATGCCCCGCGCAGAGCACCGGTCCCTCCTCCTCTCCAGCGATCATCCTCGCCGGCGTTCTAACCGGCGGTCGGGGGAAGATGGTAGCAACACCCTGATGACCCACACCTGTTCCTCATCGGTCATCAGGGTCACTATTTAACTCCATGTTTTCTGTTCAACCCTTGCGGGTTATTAGTCTTTCTATGTATATTGCTGTCTTTTCTTTATATTAAAATCCTATATACGCTAATTTCCTTTCTCTCGCTCGTTCTTAGCCTCATCACTCACTTTCACCCCTCGCAATATCACAGAATAACCCGCCCAACCAGAGGCACCTTTTATTTTTTTTCACTTACCTGTTTTGTCATCTTCACCGTTAACTCTTTTCTTTTCTCACTCATATCCCTAGGTCTCCATGGACGGGCACGTAGGGGGAGCTGGGACACCCGGTAGGTCTCCAGAGCTGGAGGAGAGGCTCCAGGCCATGGAGACACAGGTCGCTGGGTTGGTTAAGGCTCTCGGGGATATGATGTCTCTCATGGCGGCACGATCGAGCGGGGAACACCCGGTGGCTTCACAGGGAGCTACTGCGCCCCCAGCACCCGATCGTGTGGAGTCTCGGCACGTCCCGAGAGGAGAACTCCGGAGAGCCACCCCAGACAAATATGATGGCAATCCGGAGGGTTGTCGTGGGTTCCTTCTTCAGTGCAAGCTGTATTTGGGTGATCAGCCAGTGCCCGATTCGGAGAAGGTCCACACGATGATCACTCTCCTCACGGGGCGTGCACTCGAGTGGGCAACGTCACTGTGGGAGAGCGGATCCGAAGAGTTACGGTCGGTTCCTAAATTCGTCGCTCAGTTCCGAGCCGTATTTGACCATCCAGCGGAGGGGAGAGATGCGGGCGAGCGGATTATGCGCCTTGCCCAGGGGAAGGGCACGGCCTCGGAGTATGCCCTGTCATTCCGGACGCTGGCGGCGTCCAGTGGGTGGAACGAGCCGGCTCTTAGGACCGCCTTCCGTAGGGGGCTGCGGGTGGAGGTCCAAATGGAGCTGGCCTGTGTGAGTCAATCTATGCCCCTGGACGCCTACATCGCCCGGGCCATTGCCATCGATGGTCAGCTCCGAGACCGTGACCAACTGGCGCGCCGCGCGCATTCTCCCCTTCCTCGATCCGAGCCGGAACATGAGCCGATGGAGGTGGGGATCACGAGACTCTCCGCGGAGGAGAGAGAGCGACGGAGTCGTCAGGGACTTTGTCTGTACTGCGGGGAGAGGGGTCATGTCAGGAGGGCATGCCCCTCTGTGCCAGCAGGACGCAGGAAAGGGGTAAGTGGCCGGATGGCTCAGGTGGGCACAGTAAGTGTTTTACGGGCTGAGAAAATCGCCAGACCTTTCTGCTGTTCAGTTGTGCTGTCTGGTAACTTCCCCGATTATGTATCCACAGCCCTGATTGACTCCGGAGCGGCGGGGAGTTTCATTGACCGGACTTTGGTTGACGCTCTCCGGCTGCCGTTGCGCCGTTTGAGGTCCTCCCTGCCAGTTCAGGCTCTGGATGGAAGGCCGGTGGGTTCCGGTTCCATTACCCACGTTACCCGTCCAGTCACCCTCACCATTCACGGCTGCCATCGAGAGAGGCTGGAATTGTTGGTGATCTCGTCGTCCATACATCCGGTCATCTTGGGACTTCCCTGGCTCCAGCAGCACAACCCTACCATCAGCTGGAGCGCACGGAGGATTCTGGGATGGTCGGATAAATGTAGGAAGACCTGTATTCCAACGACGGTAGGGGCAACATCGGTGGAGAGTCCGGAAAGTGCCCTCCCGGGGAACATTCCGCCCGAATATGAAGATCTACGCGGAGTGTTCTCCAAAGAAAAAGCCAAATGTCTCCCTCCACACCGTGATTGGGATTGTGCCATCGACCTGATGCCTGGTGGCATGCCTCCCCGGAAACGTATATATCCGCTCTCTATGGTCGAAACGGATAATATGGAGACGTATATCCGAGAGGCACTGGAGCAGGGGCATATTCGCCATTCTACGTCCCCTGCTTCAGCTAGCTTTTTTTTTGTGAAAAAGAGGGACGGGGGATTAAGGCCGTGCATTGACTATCGTGGACTAAATGAGGTAACAACGAAGTTCCGATATCCAATGCCCCTCGTTCCTGCGGCCATAGAGCAGCTACGGGGAGCGTGTTTCTTCACCAAGCTAGACCTCCGGAGCGCATACAACCTTATACGAATCCGGGAGGGAGATGAGTGGAAGACCGCATTTAGCACGGCGTCAGGTCACTATGAATACCTAGTGATGCCATATGGACTCGCCAATGCCCCCGCGGTATTCCAGTCTTTTCTGAATGAGGTATTTCGGGATATGTCGGGGAGGTATGTAGTGGTATATATCGATGATATCCTAGTGTACTCCCCGACGTTCTCAGAACACGTGACGCACGTTCGTGCTGTCCTCCGCCGTTTATTACAGAACCAGCTGTATGTCAAGGAGGAAAAATGCGCCTTCCACCAAACGGCCGTCTCCTTCCTCGGGTATCGTATTTCTCCGGAGGGGGTGAAGATGGAAGAGTTGAAGGTAGAGGCAGTCAGGTCATGGCCAGTCCCTCGGGACATTAAAGGGCTCCAAAGCTTCCTCGGTTTCGCCAACTTTTACCGCCGGTTTATTAAGGGCTATAGCTCCATCGCAGCGCCATTCACGTCGTTGTTGAAAGGAAACCCTCAACGCCTCACCTGGACCCCGAGTGCCGAGAAGGCTTTTCTCGACCTGAAGGGCCGATTCACCACCGCTCCTCTGCTCCGCCACCCAGACCCGCTGAAGCCCTTCACGGTCGAGGTAGACGCATCGGAGGTCGGGGTAGGGGCGGTCCTCTCTCAGCAGCAGGGGAACCCTCCCCTGCTCTACCCCTGTGCGTACTTTTCCAAAAAGCTGACTGCTGCAGAGAGGAACTACGACGTGGGTGACCGAGAGCTACTGGCGGTAAAGTTGGCATTGGAGGAGTGGAGACATTGGCTAGAGGGCGCTCATGAGCCGTTCACTGTCCTGACGGATCATCGGAACCTGGAATACGTCAGGGCAGCCCGGCGCCTTAACCCCCGACAGGCCCGCTGGACTTTGTTTTTTGAGCGCTTCCAGTTCACCCTGACCTATCGCCCGGGAACAAAAAATGGCAGGGCGGACGCACTCTCCCGCATCCACGACCGGGGGGCAGAGACGAGGCAGGACGTTCCCATCCTGCCTCCATCATGTATTGTAGGACCCGTCTCCTGGGACATCGACACAGAGATTCAACGAGCAGGGAGACGGGATCCTACCCCAGCAACCTGCCCTCCGGGGAAGGTCTACGTTCCAAGGAGAGTGCGGGGAAGGCTGGTAACCTGGGCACACACAACACCTGCCACCGGGCACCCAGGTATCAGTCGGACCCTGGAGGCGCTCCGGGAGAAGTATTGGTGGCCGGGCATGGGGAGGACTGTGCGTCATTACGTACTGTCTTGTGTGGTGTGCGCACAGTCCAAGGCGCCGAGAACGGCTCCAACAGGAAAGCTCCATCCCCTACCAGTACCTCAGCGGCCTTGGACTCACATCGCGGTAGATTTCCTCACCGATCTACCGCCAGCAGAGGGGAAGACCACCATCGCCGTGGTAGTGGACCGGTTCTCTAAGATGGTGCGCTTCATACCACTACCCGGCCTCCCCTCTGCTCTACAGTTCGCTGAGGTGCTTTTTCAACAGGTCTTCCGACAGTATGGACTTCCGGAGGACACCAACCAAGAACTGGGGAGGTTCCTTCGGGCGTATTGCATGGAACAGCCAGGTGAGTGGACCCGTTTCCTTCCCTGGGCGGAATACGCTCAGAACTCCCTGCGCCACGCCTCCACTGGTCTGACCCCCTTCCAGGTGGTACTGGGTTTTCAGCCCCGTTTGTGCCCCTGGGGGAGGGGTTCTAGTGAAATTCAGGCGGTGGAGGAGTGGTTTGGGAAGGCTGAGGGAGTCTGGTCCGCCGCTAGGGTCCGTCTGCAGAAGGCAGTTCTGCAGCAAAAGACACAGGCGGACAGGCGGCGGAGTGAGGCTCCAGTGTTCCACCCAGGGGATAAAGCCTGGCTGTCCACGAGGAACCTCCAGCTCCGTTTGCCCAGTCATAAGCTAGAACCCCGGTATGTGGGACCATTCACGGTCCTTCGGAGAGTGAACGAGGTCACCTATAGGTTGAGACTCACACCACCTTATAACAACCTGTCTCCCTCTTTCCATGTCTCTCTCCTCAGACCGGTGGTTCCTGGTCCACTAGGGGGGTCCGGACCTGCAGTGGCGCCTCCACCACCAACGGAGGTAGCTGGGGGTCTGGCATATCGAGTGGACAAGGTGCTGGACTCTCGGCTACGGCAGGGTCGGATCCAGTACCTGGTGGACTGGGCGGGATACGGCCCTGAGGAGCGTAGCTGGGTTCGGGCGGCGGACATCTGCGATCCGTCACTTACCACAGAGTTTCATGCTCGCCGTCCGGATCGACCAGCACCTCGCCCTCGGGGTCGTCCAGGGCGCCGGCGAGTGGCGACGTCGGGAGCCGTGCCTAGGGGGGGGGTACTGTAACGAATGCCCCGCGCAGAGCACCGGTCCCTCCTCCTCTCCAGCGATCATCCTCGCCGGCGTTCTAACCGGCGGTCGGGGGAAGATGGTAGCAACACCCTGATGACCCACACCTGTTCCTCATCGGTCATCAGGGTCACTATTTAACTCCATGTTTTCTGTTCAACCCTTGCGGGTTATTAGTCTTTCTATGTATATTGCTGTCTTTTCTTTATATTAAAATCCTATATACGCTAATTTCCTCTCTCTCGCTCGTTCTTAGCCTCATCACTCACTTTCACCCCTCGCA
Organism: Thymallus thymallus; assembly: GCA_023634145.1. Classification (NCBI taxonomy): domain Eukaryota; kingdom Metazoa; phylum Chordata; class Actinopteri; order Salmoniformes; family Salmonidae; genus Thymallus; species Thymallus thymallus. The sequence goes on from JAKYLM010000318.1 coordinate 18,216, forward strand.
ATATCACAGCTGTGGGGATGTTTTTCAGCGGCAGGGACTGGGAGACTAGACTCCCTAAATACAGGTAGCGTCGCACCCAAGAAGACTTGAGGCTGTAATCGATGCCAAAGGTGCTTCAACAAAGTACTGAGTAAAGGGTCTAAATACTTATGTAAATGCGATATTTGAGTTGTTTTATTTGTAATACATTTGCAAACATTTCTAAAAACAAGTTTTTGCTTTGTCATTTATGGGGTATTGTGTGTAGATTGATGAAGAAAGAAAACAATTTAATTCATGTTAGAATAAGGCTGTAATGTAACAAAATGTGAAAAATTCCAGGTGTCTGAATACTTTCCGAATACACTGTATACTGTGTGCCAAAAATCTGTGAAGATTTCCTATCTTTTCATTCAAAATCTTTCTCTCGAGCCGCCAGTTCTGGTTATAGACTGCACGTACACCAACCCTTGCCACATACACTTCCACTTGATGGGAGAGCCCTCTATGGGCTTTGCTGTCACAGAAGCGATCAATGCGCAAAGATCAGAGGTTACCCGACAGGTAGAGATATGACTCTGAAAGTAACACACGCGTTGTTTGACAAAGTAACTGTAATAATATTACCCAATTTGAAAAAGCAACACAATACTTTACTCCGTTACTCATAAAAGTATTCTGAAGTAAAAGTATTCGTTACCCCCAACACTGTTACTCAAGCCCAAACACTCGAACACACAAAGAAAGATACATATGGTTTGCTGTCATCCCCAATCATCTAAAGTAGTGTTTCCCAACTCCAGCCTTCGAGTAAACCCAACAGTATAACTTTTAATTGTAGCCAAATACAAGCACACCTGATTCTACTTTTCAACTAATCATCAAGCCCTCAAGGAGTTGAATTAAGTGTGTTTGTCCAGGGCTACAATTAAAATGTGTACGGTTGGGGGTACTGGAGGACCAGAGTTGGAAACACTGACCTAAAGGGTACCCAGCTGATTTGTACATTATATACATTTTAATTGTCTATAAAGTAGGTTCATGTCTGACCTCAGTGTGTGTGTGTGTTTCTCTCCCAGTGTTTAAACGTGTGTATGCGTGCACTTGTATGTGTGTGTGTGTTAGGCATGGGGTGTAGCTTACACCACTTGACTCTCTCTGTCACCAGCAGAGCCAGTCAATACAGTTAATAACTCACCCAGCAGGCCACTGAGAAAAGAGGATTTGTTTGACTACGACCATTGAGTTGGGAGCATGAAACCACCCGTCCCCCTCTCAGGGTTGTCTAATGGTGGAGATTAGAGCCAACAGCAGACCAAACAACACTCAAATTACCACTTTTTGGATGATCTGTAGAATTATACAGGTAACTGCCAAAATAAAGGAAACACCAACATAAAGTGTGTTAATAGGGCGTTGGGCCACCACGAGCCAGAACAACACCTTGGCATAGATTCTACAAGTGTCTGGAACACTATTGGAGGGATGTGACACCATGCTTTCACAAGAAATTACATCATGTGGGGTTTTGTTGAAAACACTTTTTTATTTTTTTAAATGTAACCTTTATTTAACTAGGCAAGTCAGTTAAGAACTAATTCTTATTTACAATGACGGCCTACACCGGCCAAACTCGGATGGTGCTGTGCCGATTGTGCGCCACCCTATGGGACTCCCAATCACAGCCGGTTGTGATACTGTTTGACTTGAAACCAGGTTGTCTGTAGTGACGCATCTAGCACTAAGATGCAGTGTCTTAGACCACTGCGCCACTTGGGAGCCCCCATAAGTGTTCAATTTGGTTGTGATCTGGTGACTGAGACTCGTGCCCTGTAGATGGGGGCATTGTCGTCCTACGAGAGCTTAGCCATGGTAGCCAACGTAATGGCCTACCCAGCATTTCTCCACAGGACCCTAAGCATGATGGGATGTTAATTGATAAAATAACTCAGGAACCACACCTGCTTTCAATATACTTTGTATCCCTCGTTTATTCAAATGTTTCCAATATTTTGGCAGTTACCTGTATCTAGGTGCAACTCCAAAAAATATAATATTCCATCTGAATACAGTAGATTACTCCAGTACAAACACAGGTATATCTTATTTAAACCAGATACACAGACACTCTACATGCTCCTTCTGATTCAACCTGTACACATTCACACCTCTTGTGGTTGTCATTCAGTGAGATGGTGTTGTGTGGCTTTACGTGTGATCCTAACAGGTCTCTCTCTCTCTCTCTCTCTCTCGTTCTGTGTCTGTGTCTGTGTGTGTGTCTGTGTCTGTGTCTGTGTCTGTGTCTGTGTCTGTGTGTGTCTGTGTCTGTGTCTGTGTTTGTTTATTGAATCCACATTACCTTTTGCAGAAGAAGCAGCTACTCTTCCTGGGGTTCACAACAAACACAAAACACGACAAGTAACAAAACATACATTGATAGATAAGGACAGTCACACAACATGTTAAATACAATAATATATAAACAATACAACCCAAAAAGAGTATGTTAGAGTGTGTGTTGTTGTTTAGTCTATTTTGTAAAGGTAATTTTGTTTTCTGTTTGCTTGAATAATTGGGGTTGTCCTGGGTTGTCTAGACCTGGAGGCTTATCATTATTGATGGATAACATTCAGTTTTCCACCTCTGCTACACTAACTTGACCAAATTCAAAACAGCATTCCTTCTCTTTCATTATAGATATTTTATTTTAAAAATATGGTTCACTGTTCAATGTAATTTTACTTCTGAGTTTTTCCACTTTACTAGTGAAAGGTGTTCAATGACCCATGACCTTCGATGAACGATGGAGATTAATTGGATTTTCTGGCCATGATATCATTTATGCTACTCCAAAGTCTTTCCATTGTGTTTTATGTCATTTATCTTTGTTTGGTAATAACATTTCTTTTTTTGGGGTTACATTTAGTCACAAAATTAATAATTTTACCTTAAGTCAATCAATCAGCAGAGCAGCCTGATTTGTTTTCAAGTTTGAAGTTTTAATATAATATAACAGTGATATGTTTTTCTTACAAGCTCCAAACCCAACAATGCTCAATCAATATCAGTGTAGCACTAAAAAGAACATAAGGTAGAACATATGATAAACACAAATAAGAAATAAAAGAACACGAGAAAGTAAGAAGCTATATACAGGGTCAGTTCCAATACCATATTTACAATGTGCAGGGGATACTGGTAAATATGTATAGGGGTAAGGTGACTAGGCATCAGGATATATGATAAACAGAGTAGCAGCAGCGTAAGTGATGATTGTATGTGAGTGTGTGTGCGTGGAGTCAGTATAAATGTGTGTGCATGTTATGTGTGTCAGTGTGCGTGAATGTGTAGAGTCCTGTGAGTGTACATAGAAACAGTAAAAAAATATAAGCGTCTACTCAGATAGTCCATGTAGCCATTCAGTTAGCTATTTAGCCTTATGGCTTGGGGATAGAAGCTGTTCAGGAGCCTGTTGATGTCAGACTTGATGCACCGGTACCGCTTTTTGAGGATTTGAGGGACCATGCCAAACCTTTTCAACTCCATTTGCATAATTGATTTTGGCCCAACCTTTAGTACATCGGCTTTCCTTGTCATTGCAAAAATGATGTGGTCACAACAGCCAATTGCCTTGGAGCGAAGCTCTGCAGCATCAGTGAAGATATGAGCAATTAAAGTGGATGTCACAGATCCAACACTATTGCTGTAGCACTGTAGTTGATTAAGTGATAACATGAGTCATATTACAGGCATTAGTCACAGTTAGCTTCCTCTTGAGAGGACAGCTAGTTGCAAACCAGTCAATGTTCAGGCCACCCAGAAAATAGACTTCTCTGTTAACATCACACATTATCAAGCATTGCACACATATTATCCAAATAGTGACTGTTAGCATTGGTGGCCCTATAGCAGCACCCACATAAGAGGCTTTAGACGAGGCATGTGAACTTGCCAACACAACAATTCAACAACATTTGACATGAGATCCTTTTTAAGGATCCTCTCTAAGATTTACGATTATGGCTCTGAACATATACAGCATCACCTCCCCAGTAGGCATTCCTGTCTTTTCTGTAGATCTTAATACAGTTGAAGTCGGAAGTTTAAATACACATAGGTTGAAGTCATTATTTCACTTATAATTAACTATATCACAATTCCAGAAAATTATGTCATTATTTAGAAGCTTCAGATAGGTTAATTGACATCATTTGAGTCAATTGGAGGTGTACCTGTGGATGTATTTCAAGGCCTACCTTCAAACTCAGTGCCTCTTTGCTCGACATCATGGGAAAATCAAAAGAAATCAGCCAAGACTTCAGAAAGAAATTGTAGACCTCCACAAATGCCTGAAGCTACCACGTTCATCTGTACAAACAATAGTACGCATGTATAAACACCATGGGACCACACAGCCATTATATCACTCAGGAAGGAGATGCGTTCTGTCTCCTAGAGATTAACGTACTTTGGTGCGAAAAGTGCAAATCAATCCCAGAACAACAGCAAAGGACCTTGTGAAGATACTGGAGGAAACACGTACAAAAGTATCTATATCCACAGTAAAACGAGTCCTATATCGAAATAACCTGAAAGGCCGCTCAGCAAGGAAGAAGCCACTGCTCCAAAACCGCCATAAAAAAGCCAGACTACGGTTTGCAACTGCACATGGGGACAAAGATCGTACTTGGCAGTAGAATGGTCTTACGAAAGAGCTCAGTGACTTTCCATGTGGCACCGTCATATGATGCCACCTTTCCAACAAGTCAGTTTGTCAAATTTCTGCCCTGCTAGAGCCGCCCCGGAAAACGGCTGGAGTGGTGTAAAACTTGCCGCCATTGGACTCTGAGGCAGTGGAAACGCGTTCTCTGGAGTGATGAATCACGCTTCACCATCAGGTAGTCCGACAGACAAATCTGGGTTTGGCGGATGACAGGAGAACGCTACCTGTCCCAATGCATAGTGAAGACGGTAAGGTTTGGCGGAGGAGGAATAATGGTCTGGGGCTGTTTTTCATAGTTCAGGCTAGGCCCCTTAGTTCCAGTGAAGGGAAATGTTAACGTTACAGCATACAATTACATTGTAGCCGATTCTGCAATTCCAACTTTGTGGAAACAGTTTGGGGAATGTCCTTTCCTGTTTCAGCATGACAATGTCCCCTTGCATTATTTTTTATTTTAACTTTATTTAACTAGGCAAGTCAGTTAAGAACAAATTCTTATTTACGATGACGGTCTACCTACAGGGGCAGCCATAGGAGTACTGGGCCCCTGGAGCAAATTAGGGTTAAGTGCCTTGCTCAAGGACAGATCGACAGGTTTTCACCTTGTCAGCTCGGGGATTTGATCCATCAAACTTTCAGTTACTGGCCTAACGCTCTGACCACTAGGCTACATGCTGCCCCATGGTGCTACCCTAGAGCGAGGATCCATACAGATCCATACAGAAATGGTTTGTCGAGATCAGTGTGGAAGAACTTGACTGGCCCTGACCTCAACCCTATCAAACACCTTTGGGATGAAATGGAACAACAACTGTGAGCCAGGCCTAATCACCCAACATCAGTGCCTGACGTCACTAATGCTTTATTGGCTGAATGAAAGCAAATCCCCGCAGAAATGTTCCAACATCTAGTGGAAAGCCTTCTCAGGAGAGTGGAGGCTGTTATAGCAGCAAAGCAACTCCATATTAATGCCCATCATTTTGGAATGAGATGGTGTCCACATACTTTTGGTCATGGAGTGTAGTTACAGTCAGTGTGCAGTAAGCCTATCCCACACACAGCCAGTCTATCCCTACCACATATAGCTAGTTACAGTCAGTGTGCAGTAAGCCGGTATATCCCTACTACACATGAAAGAGCCAGACAGACTAAAGCTGCAGTGAGAGTGTAGAGAGTGTCTGAGAGGATGACTCATCTTTGTCTGCTCGTCTATTCCGTCTCTCCCTTCTTCTTTGTCTTCTGTTGTTTCTGACTCTTCAGGATCTCTTTCATACTTGTACTCTTCCCCTCTCTCTCTCTCTCTCTCTCTCATACTCTCCACTCCGCAGCCGTTTTCCTTCTACCTCTCCCTCAGTGCCCCTCTCTCTCTTTCCCTCTCTCTCTTTCCCTCTACCTCCTTTATCACTCTTTAACTTATCTCTCTGTCTGCTCTCTCCACCCCCCCAAACCCCCTCTCTCTCTTAATTCAATTAAGATACATGTAGGTTGTATTTATACTGAACAAAAATATAAACACAACATGCAACAATTTCAAAGATTTTACTGAGTTACAGTTCATAGAAGGAAATGAGTCCATTAAAATGACATGACTGGACAGGGGGGCAGCCATGGGTGGGCATGGGAGGGCATAGGCCTACCCACTGGGGAGCCAGGCCAAGCCAATCAGAATACGTTTTTCCCTACAAAAGGGCTTTATTACAGACAGAAATACTCCTCAGTTTCATCAGCTGCCCAGGTGGCTGGTCTCAGACAATGAAGAAGAAGCCGAATGTGGAGGTCCTGGGCTAGCATGGTTACTTGTGGTTTGCTGTTGTGAGGCCGATTGGACGTACTGACAAATTTTATAAAATGACTTTGGAGGCGGCTTAGGTTTTGTGGGTATTATGACTCATACTGTGGTACTCTACAGTTTAGAGTGGTATTTTATTGTCCCAGGCACAAGGTCCACCTATGTAATGGTCATGCAGTTTAATCAGCTTATTGACATGTCAAACCTGTCAGGTGGATGGATTATCTTGGCAAAGTAGAAATGCTCACTAATAGGGATGTAAACAAATTTGTGCACAACATTTGAGAGCAATAAGCTTTTTGTGCACATGGAACATTTCTGGGATCTTTTATTTCAGCTCATGAAACATGGGACAAACACTTTACATTTTGCTTTCATATTTTTGTTCAGTATGGAATGGTGTTGGTGCTCCTCTGGTTACCCTTATAAAAAAGCTAGACTACAGTTTGCAACTGCACATGGGGACAAAGATTGTACGTTCTGGAGAAATGTCCTCTGGTCTGATGAAACAAAAATAGAACTGTTTGGCCATAATGACCATCGTTACGTTTGGAGGAAAAAGGGGGAGGCTTGCAAGCCGCAGAACACCACCCCAACCGTGAAGCACGGGGTGGCAGCATCATGTTGTGGGGGTGCTTGGCTGCAGAAGGGACTGGTGCACTTCACAAAATAGATGGCATCATGAGGAAAGAAGCAACATCTCAAGACATCAGTCAGGAAGTTAAATCTTGGTCGCAAATGGTCTTCCAAATGGACAATGACCCCAAGCATACTTGCAAAAGTTGTGACAAAATAGCTTAAGGACAACAATGTCAAGGAATTGGAGTGGCCATCACAAAGCCCTGACCTCAATCCTATAGAACATTTGTGGGCAGAAGTGAAAAAGTGTGTGCGAGCAAGGAGGCCTACAAACCTGACTCAGTTACACCAGTTCTGTCAGGAGGAATGGGCCGAAATTTACCCAACTTATTGTGGGAAGCCTGTGGAAGGCTACCCGAAAAGGTTTGACCCAAGATAAACAATTTAAAGGCAATGCTACCAAATACTAATTGAGTGTATGTAAACTTCTGACCCACTGCGAATGTGATGAAAGGAATAAAAGCTGAAATAAATCATTCTCTCTACTATTATTCTGACATTTCACATTCTTAAAATAAAGTGGTGATCCTAACTGACCTAAGACAGGGAATTTTTACTAGGATTAAATGTCAGGAATTGTGAAATGTATTTGGCTAAGGTATGTAAACTTCCAATTTCAACTGTAGATATGGGAGTTAATCAAGATTGGATTTGATTTTAAATTCTTTGTGGGTCTGTGTAATCTGAGGGAAATAACCTCCAAATCTAATATGGTTTGAAGGTTAGTAAGTGCAGCTCGGTTTCCACTGCAAGGGCACTGGGCACATAGCATGTCTTCTCTTGAGAGCCAGATCTGTCTACGGCGGCCTCTGTCAATAGCAAGGCTATGCTCACGGAGTCTCTACATAGTCAAAGCTTTCCTTAAGTTTGTGTCAGTCACAGTGGTCAGGTATTCTGCTACTGTGTACTCTCTGTTTAGGGACAAATAACATTCCAGTTCGCAGTTTTTTTGTTAATTCTTTCCAATGTTTCAAGTAATTCTCTTTTAGTTTTCTCATGATTTGAATGGGTCTAATTGTGTTGCTGTCCTGGGGCTCTATGTGGTCTGTTTGTACCAGCTGGTTGAGGGGACTTTTTTCTAGGTTCATCTCTCTGTAGGTGAGGGCTTTATTATGGAAGGGGTGTAACCACCTATGGAAAGCAGCTTGCTGTCCTCTATCTCTCAGCTCTCTCAGCTCTCTGTCTCAGCGCTCTCTCGCTTTCTGTCTCGCTCTCTCGCTTTCTGTCTCGCTCTCTCGCTCTGTGCGTGTGTGTGTGTGTGTGTGTGTGTGTGTGTGTGTGTGTGTGTGTGTGTGTGTGTGTGTGTGTGTGTATTATAGTCACACCGATTGCCTGGCTCTGTCCTTTGTATTAGCCTGCTCAGAGTCTGTTTCATCAATAACCCAGTCATGCAGTAGGCATTAATGGGAGCAGGAATATTTGTTAAACAGAACAATGAGCCAGTATTAATATGTGAACGTCATTAGAGACAGCTCAGCTGCACATGGCCATGGACCCTCTCACACACAGTGAGGAGAAAGCAGCTGGTGATGGGTATAAATGCATGCAGTTCTCTGCTCTTTCTCTCTGCCATTCAGCTGCCTAAGAGCTATATACACTGAGTGTACAAAACATTAGGAATGCCTTCTTATTATTGAGTTGCACCAGCTTTTGCCCTCAGAACAGCCTCAATTCGTCGAGACAAGGACTGCTTTCCCATGTTGACTCAAATGCTTCCCACAGTTGTGTCAAGTTGGCTGGATGTTCTTTGGGTGGTGGACCATTATTGATACAGACAGGAAACTGTTGAACGGGAAAACCCCAACAGCATTGCAGTTCTTGACACACTCAAAACAGTGCGCATGGCACCTACTACCATACCCAGTTCAAAGGAACTTAAAGATGTAGTCTTGCCCATTCACCCTCTGAATGGCAATTTTAGGACCCCTTTAAGTATAAAACAAATATATACAAAAATGACTTGATAAGATATTGATTTTGGCCTTTACTACTAAAGCCCAATGAAACACATTGAATAATACATTCATAAATGGCAAAATAAAGTTTTGAAGTGTTTGTCCTTTATCTAGGAGATATAAGAAAGCTCAGGAAATATATATATATTTCAGTGAGAAGACCGATTTCCGGGATGGCTCTGCCACCTTTCACCGCAGATGAGGAAGTGCGACATAAGCGGATGATACTGTATCTCTAGCTTAAACTGAAGGATTTTGATGGGTCTTTTTTTTAATGTTACTTAGACTGACACACCGGTTCGTCAATCGACTCTAGGGGGTTTAACCTGTCCCCTCCCCTTTTCATATACACTGATTGAAGTGGACTTAACCGGTGACATCAATAAGGGATCATAGCTTTCACCTGGATTCCCCTGGTCAGTCTATGTCATGGAAAGAGCAGATGTTCTCAGTGTGGAACACAGGTGTGCGGTCTTACCTTGCTTGTGAGTGTGTGTGTTCTTACCTTGGTGTGTAGTTTGGAGAGTTGCTTGTCATCCAGGTGGGTCTGTGTGTAGACACGTCTCTTATAGCGGAACTGGCAGAGGAACACACAGAGACAACACAGGTTTACTGGAATCAACCTATATTAGTTAGTTAGTTAGTGAGTTTGCTAGTAAGTAAATAAAACATTTCTAGAGAAAAAAGTCAGTTATCTTCTGCCTGCTATCCTCAACCTGTCAACAGCCCGGACGTTTATCAGTTTGGTTACAAACCACAGATTCTCACTGAACACTGTCAGACTGTAGTTAAAAACTGTAAACCTCCGGGTGAGACGTGGTTGTGTGTGTGTGTGTGTGTGTGTGTGTGTATGTGCTTTATGAGTGTGAATCTATGGGAGGACAAAGGTTAGTGAGGCTGGACTAACCTGTCACTCATACTTATAAACTCCTTCCTTGAGGGAGGGAAGGACTGGTGACTGATACATTTTTTAGAGATTGCAATAAAGACCACTCTCATACAACTACAGCACATACCTACTCTCATGTGAAAGGGCCCTCTGCACTCCTGTAGACTACACTCCTAATGCACACACAATCCAATGCATTCACTTTTTTGATAATTTACATGCTTTCATCATGTGTGCTCTCTTAACAGCCAGGTCACTCAAGACCCAAGGCAGTATTCAGAATTCCTCCAGGTCCCCAGGACGTCGGGAGATGCCTTCAAAAACCAGCCAAAAGAAAAGATTAAGATGGGCAAAAGAACACAGAAACTGGACAGAGGAAGATATGCAGTTGAGACTGGTGTTTTGCGGGTACTATTTAATGAAGCTGCCAGTTGAGGCATCTGTTTCTCAAACTAGAAACTCTAATGTACTTGTCCTCTTGCTTAGTTGTGCACCGTGGCCTCCCACTCCTCTTTCTATTCTGGTTAGAGCCAGTTTGCACTGTTCTGTGAAGGGAGTAGTACACAGCGTTGTATGACATCTTCAGTTTCTTGGCAATTTCTCGCATGGAATAGCCTTCATTTCTCAGAACAAGAATAGACTGACAAGTTTCAGAGGAAAGTTCTATGTTTCTGGCCATTTTGAGCCTGTAATCGAACCCACAAATGCTGATGCTCCAGATACTCAACTAGTCTAAAGAAGGCCGGATAAAACTCTATCATGTGAATTATAACTTGGAGATGACAATCGCCAAGTTGAAATTGTGAATTTAGACTAGACTAGTCAGCTGAGTATGGTAAAATGGTATGAACTTTGAACTATCCTTCACTAAAGAAGAAGTGATTAAATCCTAGATGTCGCGTTATCCAGCTGCAGCTGTAAACGTCCGTGGCCTAGGAAAGGACAGACAACGTCCTAAGAACTGAGGGTACTTCAATGTATCCGCGCTACAACACCACAACCAGGAAGACTCTCCTTTGGACAAGGGTGATCTCTGCTGAACCAGAGTCCTCCAACTTCGATCCATCTATGAAAGCCAAGCTCAATCTTAAATATCTACTCATGTCATGAAAAGTCCCACTAGGGACTTTTCATGACATGAGTAGCTATCACTGTATGATCTAAAGTGTTGTACAATATATGTATGTAACTCTGTTTGTTTATTTAGCTAGTTAGTAAATAAATGATGAAGACAATTTGTGTAATGCTGATTCAACATGTGCGCTAGGATTCGTGCAGATTTTGATCCTACAATCATCCGAATGAGACTGATCAAAGGTATGGTTAATGATTGACTGTTATACGATATATAATATCCAAAGTTATTTTCTGGAATCGGTAACTCTGTAAACAACAGATTCCAGTGGTGCCCCAGGTTATTAATAATTTAATTATAGCATATTTTAAATCAATCACGTAACCAATTAAACATTGGAATAATCTAATTTGATAAAATAACATTTCACCAAATGAATCAAAGCCAACGTTACGACACCATCCTTAGTTGTGTTTCTGCTAGTGACTATGCTTTGTTATGTTTTTCACTGGTAACCAGCCTTCTCTTTGTTTTGGACACTGGTGACCAGCATATGCTAAAGCAAAAACAGCATCAAGTCACATTATGCTGGCTTGCAAAGTGACATTTAATTCCTATTGGAATCCAGCCAGTGGATTCCCCATTATCTGCATTCTTAATGACTGCTAGTGTTAGAAAGATAAATAAATGAGACTACCTTAACAATCTAAACTCGAACAACCATTTCAGTAACAAGTGCAATAAGTCCAACTAATAGATTAGATTAGTTTAGAAAAATGTATGTTATTTATCTTTGTGTAGCATAAGATATCCAACTGCAATAGGGCATGCTGGAAAATATGATATTGATGGGCGTGGTTTTGCAGACCAGCAGAATTCGTATTAGTTGGGAGTCAACCTCACTTGGGAGTTGAACTCACAACCTGTCAGTTGCCAGAAAGCTGAACTTCATGCTACACCACTAGATCTCTGAGTGTAATAAAGACTGTTAAAAGATTAGAACCAATAGACAATCTGTCCCTATGGAGGAACTGTTTTGGGTGCCACGTAGAACCCTTTAATTATTGAATTTTTTTAACTATGCAAGTCAGTAAAGAACACATTTTTATTTACAATGACAGCCTACCCCGGCCAAACCTGGACCAATTGTGCGCCACCCTATGGGACTCCCAATCACCGCCGAATGTGATACATCCTGGATTCAAACCAGGGACTGTAGTGACGCCTCTTGCACTGAGATGCAGTGCCTTAGACCACTGTGCCACTGTGGGTAGGGGAACCTTTTTGAGTTCCATTTAGAACCCTCTCATGAAGAACCCTCTGGTTCCAAGTAGAACCAATGACTGATTCAGCAGTTATATTTATAGAAAACTTCAGATGTGCTTATGGCACACATAAAAATGACCTGTAATTTGACAGTAAGTTACCGCCTACTGAGTGGCAGTAAAAATACCGTATTTTTACAGTTGAATTAAGGTGTTATTGTTGTAAAATAATTTCTCTGTACTTTGAAATGTAGGTGGGGGCAATGTGCTGGTTCAGGTTGAATTTGACATTTTCCAGTAGCTTAACGACAGTTTGTCATGGGGAAGTTCATGTTGAGTTTGACATTTTCCAGTAGCTTAATGGCAGTTTGTCATGGGGAAGTTAATGTTTAATTTGACATTTTACTGTTAGTTTGCTGCAAAAATTCACAGTAACTTACTGTCTGATCTCTGTCACGTTCACTGACCTGATGGTGTGGCAGGAAGATTGGTTTGCTGCCCACCTAGAGGTTGAGGCCAGGTGAGGATGGGTCCCAAGTGTGTTCACCACAAAGAATACTTAATTGTCACCTAATGTTATAAGCTCTCTTGTAATCAGAAAATGTAATTTAAGGTACAGTGAACGACTGGCAGCTAGTATGTTACTGTGTATTTTACAATACCTTATTGACAGTTCAGCTGCCAGTGACATACTAGTTGCCTGGAAGTTACTGTGAATTTGACAACTAACTTCCATTAAGTTACTGTGAAGTACACAGTAAACTCTAAACAGTGCAGGTTGTTTATGCCTACACCGATGACAGAATAGTCCGTGTTAAAAGAGGTGCTCAATCTTTGACAACATAGCCATCCACCACTTAAACTGCTACAACACTTTCACTGACGGGGGGCACAAATACACATATATTAGACCATGCCCCCAAATATGCTAATGAGTCCCACCAGTACATTGCCCCTCCTACATTTCAAAGCACAGTGATGATTGTACCTTATATTCAAAATATTGAGTAGAAAAATGTACCATTATACTAGATTATCCGCACATGTACCCTAAAAGGAATCGAAAGTACCATGTGAGTTCCTATGTGTACCTCTGAAGGTACCGCACTCTGATCTGTGTAACCTGTGCCCTGATAGGTTGCTAGGTAGGATACTAGGGGGCAGGACATCTGCCCATCCTCTTGTCTATACAGGTCACAAAATACTTGCAGTCTCCATCAGGCAGTGGAAGAGAGCAACATCTCTGTCTCTGCCCATCAACATCTGAAATAAAATATCCCATGAATCTTCCATACACACAAATAGCTTATTTCTCATAAATTTGTTTACATCCCAGTTGCCAAGATAGTCCATCCACCTGACAGGTGTGGCATATCAAGAAGCTGATTAAACAGTGTGATTATTACACAGGTGCACCTTGTGCTGGGGACAATAAAAGGCCAATCTAAATTGTGCAGTTTTGTCACACAACACAATGCCACAATTGGCATGCTGACTGCAGGAATGTCAACCAGAGCTGCTTCCAGAGAATTTGGCAGTACGTCCAACCAGCCTCACAACCATGGACCATGTGGGATCATCTGAGACCAGCCACCCGGACAGCTGATGAAACTGTGGGTTTGCACAAGCAAAGATTTTCAGCACAAAATGTCAAAAAACGTCTCAGGGAAGCTCATCTGCATGCTTGTTGTCCTCACCAGGGTCTTGACCTGACTGCAGTTCGTCGTCGTAAACGACTTCAGTAGACAAATGCCTACCTTCGACGGCCACTGGCACGCTGGAGAAGTGTGCTTTTCACAGATGAATCCCAGTTTCAACTGTACCGGGCAGATGGCAGACAGCGTGTATGGCATCGTGCTGGTGAGCGGTTTGCTGATGTCAATGTTGTGAACAGAGTGCCCCATGGTGGCGTTGGGGTTTTGGTATGTGCAGGCAAAAAGTAATGGACAACGAACACAATTGCGTTTTATC
>JAKYLM010000318.1:37500-44716 GCA_023634145.1 Thymallus thymallus
CAATGAGTTAAAAAGGAGAAATAAAAACGGTAATTAATGAACATTAAAAATATATATTTAATAAATAATTCATTAATTACATTGATTTTATTGTTGTAGGTCAATGCAGTGAATTAAAACAGAACCATGATGTTGGAACATTAAAGACCCATTATTTATTCCTGTAATATTAGATGATTACAATACATTAGGCCAGGTAATGATTACATTACAAAATACATTAGGCCAGGTAATTTTGACCTGGCATATGCATCCTAGGGTTAATTAACTCAGGAAGCACACCTGTGAGGAAGCATCTGCTTTCAATATACTTTATTATTGTGTAAGTTACCTGTATATATACTACAAAACTATCTTATTGGAAGCTAGGAATATGGTAGTATGCCCATGGTAGTATGAGCAATAAAGTTAGATATCAGGAAGTTGTCCTTTACCCCCAGGGTGGAATTGTACAAAATTATAACATCTTGGGCTTTCTCAAGCTCCGACCATCATCACCCTGACCTGTTCTACCTGCACCAGGGATTCACCTCCAGACATTCTGCTAGCTGAACTATCTGCAACAAGAGCATCTAGCCTACTGTTAATGCAAACACTCGATCTGTATTTATAGGGAAAAACATTGCACTTTGCTGATAAAAAAACACAAATATATGAAACATATTAAATTTTCAAAACCCACAGGAATTAAACATTTGTATTAAAACAATAAAGGCTGACTTTTAATAAATGGATATTATATCGTCAGTTCACTGGAGAAGGTTGGAGTGCATTCTCTCTACAACTACAGTCCTGTCAAAGAGAGATCTAACAATGTTTACTCACTGAAAAAACACCACATCTGCATCGGCTGTTTTTATATAGTCACAAACCATGATCGACACAGGCTACAATGAACTGTTAGAGATAACATCTGGGAGCCGGGAGCACTGCTGTCAGAGTGTGACTATCTCAGCTGAGTCTCACACACACACACACACACACACACACACACACACACACACATATGCACACATATCTAACTCACAGAACAGAGTAGATAATTGAATGAAAAGACACGTGATATCCGCCTCCTAATGTTTCGTCTCTCGGGGGATAAACAATAACAAGACAGAAACAGGACAGAGAGCATACACTCCAACACACACACACACACAAACAAACATCCACAGACAACATATACTAAAACGCACCATAAGACACACATAGAAACAGAGTATGTTAATGTGAGAGGGGGCAGGCCTACCTCCAGGTATGGTACAGGTGTAACAGAAGGTAGTGAGTATTCCTTCAGCTGCCTCTCCTCGTCCAGGAACTTGCCGGCCTTTCCATTGTAAGCTGGCTGGAAGAGGCCGTAGTTCAGAACGTCCTTCAGGCTGTGGTTCAAAGTACACAGGATACGCTGCTTAGACAACCAGATAGGAGCGTCCGCATTGAACTTCATACATTTCTGGAGGGAGAGAGGAGAGAGCAGGGGAAAGTTAGGAGTGGCTTAGAATAAACTATGTGCGTTGGTCTAAAGTACTTAAGTAAAAATACATCGTTTTCTAAGGTATCTTTACATTACATTTGGACAACTTTTACTTTTACTTCACTACATTCCGTATGAAAATAATGTACTTTTAATCCATATATTTTTCCTGACACCCAGAAGTACTTGTTACATTTTGAATGCTTAGCAGGACAGAAAATGGTCCAATTCACGCACTTATCAAGAGAACATCCCTGGTCTTCCCTACTGTCTCTGATCTGGAGGAATCACTAAACACACATGCTTTGTTTTTAAATAATGTCTGAGGTATATTTATAACCAAATACTTTTAGACTTTTACTCAAGTAGTATCTACTGGGTGACCTTCAATTTTACTTTAGCCATTTTCTATTAAGGTATCTTTAATAGAAACGTTATCTTTACTAAGTATGATAATTGGGTACTTTTTCCAACACTGAGTATGTGTGTGTATACCCAAACAAATTAAAACACAGTGCAACACCCCACTCTCCAGAGATCGCAGTGCAGAGCGAAATAAAGGAAAGAGGAGAGAGAGAGAGCGAGAGAGAGAGAGAGAGAAAGAGAAAGAGAAAGAGAGAGAGAGAGAGCGAGAGAGAGAGCGAGAGAGAGAGCGAGAGAGAGAGAGAGAGAGAGAGAGAGAGAGACGAGAGAGAGAGAGAGAGAGAGAGCGAGAGAGAGAGAGAGAGAGAGAGAGCGAGAGAGAGAGAGAGAGAGAGAGAGAGAGAGAGCGAGAGAGAGAGAGAGAGAGAGAGGAGAGAGAGAGAGCAGAGAGAGAGAGAGAGAGCATCCACGCCGTATATTGAACTAAATAATTCACAGTTATCAAATAATATAATCATTGAACATTGTTTGTCCTGCTATAGAGAGGATGGTGTTACCAGAGAAGAGCTCGTAGCACTAGACTCATGAAGTCAGATTGAAGTCTCTCCCACCTCAGGCTCCTATCATAATGCATTACGCTCTCAATGTTAACTGGAGGTATTGAGGTTGAGTGTCTGGCTCAAGATCAGGACTGAAGCCAGCTGTGCCATATGGTATTTAGGATATGAACCATCATTGGGTGCAGAATTTAGACAAACTGTAAAAAAATAAAAAAAATAAAAAATAAAATAAGATATTGTGTTAAAATTAACTGTTCAACTTTGAACACCTGATATAATTCCTACTTTGAGACGCTTGATATGGTCCCACCTAACTCATTTTTCATGATCCTAGATCAGCGGTCAATCTTGGATACCTTTTTATTTTTTATTTCACCTTAATTTAACCAGGTAGGTCAGTTGAGAACAAGTTCTCATTTGCAACTGCGACCTGGCCAAGACAAAGCAAGGCAGTGCGACAAAAAAATAAACAACACAGAGTTACACATGGGAAATAAACAAACGTACAGTCAACAACACAATAGAAAATCTATATACAGAGTGCAAATGTAGTGCAAAATGCAGTAAGGTTAGGAAGACAATAAATAGGCCATAGTGGCGAAATAAATTATATAGGTCCAGAAGTACGCAGCATATAAAGAGGATGGTGAAGTGATAGTGACTAACCAATCGACCAGTATTTCCCTGGGTTAGTTATGTCTAAGAAGGCTAAAAATGAATCATTAAATTCCTGATTGACCACACTGCCACAGGCTATCTAGGGGGAAAAAATATGTAAGAGACTGGTGGCACAGGTTCAAACCCCACATGAGCAGATTGTCAGCATGTGAAATGTAAAAAAAAAACAATATGGTTGTGTTTGTATGATTCAATTCTGTTCAAATGTCCTATGAATTCAATTAAAATGTCATGTATATCCCCTTCAAATGTGAATTGCCATTAAATCTGGAGAGATACTTCATAAGGATGTAGTCCAATCTGCTTTAAGGAGCTCCGCATTTGCATGCTGAGAATGTGTGGTAATGTGTGGTAATTAGTTATAATTTACAGTAACAGTCAAACGTTTGGACAAACCTACTCGTTCAAGGTTTTTCTGTATTTTTACTGTTTTCTACACCAAAAAAGTGTTAAACAAATGAAAATATATTTTATATTTTAGATTCTTCAAAGTAGCCACCCTTTGCCTTGACGACAGCTTTGCACACTATTGGCATTCTCTCAACCAGCTTCACCTGGAATGCTTTTCCATCAGTCTTGAAGGAGTTCCCACATACACTGGGGGGCTAAAAGATTGGAATATTATATAATAATGTAATAATAATATTTTTCTTTTATTTGCACTATTTTTTACATTGTAGAATAAAACATTCATTTCCATAATTATGCATTTATGTGTAACACAGATTAGAGACTCATGATAAAAATCCCTTACCTCAATTTCATTACCAGGTGTAAATCCACTTCACTTACTGTAGTTCAGTAACCAAAAGGGATTTTCTAAAGTCAAGGTGTCATGTCATCGCTGACACCCCTTTCTTTCTGCAGACGTTGTTGAATCTTAATTCGGAGCAGATATTTTCCAGAATTACATGGACACATACTGAGGGATGTTGTTCTGTGTAAATTGTGAAAAGTAGTCATTGTGCATAGAGTTGTATGGTTTGTTCAACTTTGAAATCAATGTTTTTTGTTTGGAATACATTTGAAAAAATCTGAATTTCAGCGCATTTACGTTACCGTGGAATTGCCCTTATGGCTATAGGGCCTAGTTGCTTCAGAAAGCGAGAGAGGGGGAGAGAGAGACCGAGACGAGAGAGAGAGAGAGAGAGACGAGAGAGAGAGAGAGAGGAGAGACAGAGAAAGAGAGAGAGATAGAGGGAGAGAGAGACAGAGAGACAGAGAGAGAGGAGAGAGAGAGAGAGAGAGAGAGAGAGCGAGAGAGAGAGAGAGAGAGAGAGACAGAGAAAGAGAGAGAGAGAGAGAGAGAGGGAGAGAGAGAGAGAGACAGAGAGAGAGAGAGAGAGAGAGAGAGAGAGAGAGCGAGCGAGAGAGAGAGAGAGAGAGAGAGAGACAGAGAGAGAGAGAATATATATTGCTGGGGAACATGGCTTGTCATCTCTTCTCTCTCTCAGGCAGAATGTTTCTACTTCAGCAAACAGATATGTGTTCCAGAGAGAGAGAGAGAGAGAAAGAGAAATAGTGCAGCATGTGTATTCTCTGATGGGAGAACCCAGGTAACTTTCACTTCCTCTCATCAGAAAGTAAATCTGTTTGCTTTGCTCACTCAACTGACCTTTGTTTTGGTTTTTGGGTTAGAGAAAGGAGAGAGAGAGAAAGAGAGAGAGAAAGAAAGTGAGAGATAGAAAGTGTGTGTGTGTGTGTGCATAAAATACAATATCCTCCAGTGGATGGGCTCCCGTCCCAGTGTTTACTCTGTAATGAGGCAACCTCACCCATGCATGCCCTCCACTCCTCTACCCATTCCATATCTCTTTCTTTCTCTTGCACTCTCTCTCTCTCTCTCTCTCTCCCTCACACTGTTTTCATAATTTTCTTTATATTTTTCTTGCTCTCCATTTTTTTCACTTTCTGTCGATGTCTGCTTTTACAGTTAAAGTCAAAAGTTTACATACACTTAGGCTGAAGTCATTAAAACAAATTGTTCAACCACTCCACAGATTTCATGTTAACAAACTATAGTTTTGGCAAGTCGTTTAGGACATCTACTTTGTGCAGGACACAAGTAATTCTTCAAACAATTGCTTACAGACAGATTCTTTATAATTCACTATATCACAATTCAAGTGGGTCAGAAGTTTACATACACTAAGTTGACTGTGCCTTTAAACAGCTTGGAAAATTCCAGAAAATGATGTCTTAGAAGCTTCTGATAGGCTAATTTACATTTTGAGTCAATTGGAGGTGTACCTGTGGATGTATTTCAAGGCCTACCTTCAAACTCAGTGCCTCTTTGCTCGACATCATGAGAAAATCAAAAGAAATCAACCAATAAATTGTAGACCTCCACAAGTCTGGTTCATCCTTGGGAGCAATTTCCAAAAGCCTGAAGATACCACGTTCATCTGTACAAACAATAGTACGCAAGTATAAACACCATGGGACCACGCAGCCGCCATACCACTCAGGAAGGAGACGCGTTCTGTCTCCTACAGATTAACGTACTTTGGTGCGAAAAGTGAAAATCAATCCCAGAACAACATCAAAGGGCCTTGTGAAGATGCTGGAGGAAACAGGTACAAAAGTATCTATATCTACTGTTTGGCCATAATGACCATTGTTATGTTTGGTGGAAAAAGTGGGATGCTTGCAAGCCGAAGAACACCATCCCAACCGTGAAGTACGGGATGGCAGCATCATGTTGTGGGGGTGCTTTGCTCCAGGAGAGACTGGTGCACTTCACAAAATAGATGGCATCATGAGGAAGGAAAATGATGTGGATAAATTGAAGCAACATCTCAAGACATTAGTCAGGAAGTTAAAGCTTGGTCGCAAATTGGACAATGACCCCAAGCATACTTTCAAAGTTGTGACAAAATGGCTTAAGGACAACAAAGTCATGGTATTGGAGTGGCCATCACAAAGCCGTGACCTCAATCCTCTAAAAAATGTGTGGGCAGAACTGAAAAAGCGTGTGGGAGCAAGGAGGCCTACAAACCTGACTCAGTTACACCAGTTCTGTCAGGAGGAATGGGCCAAAATTCACCCAATATATTGTGGGAATCTCGTGGAAGGCTACCCGAAACATTTGACCCAGGTTAAACAATTTAAAGGCAATGCTGACCAAATACTAATTGAGTGTATGTAAACTTATGACCCACTGGGAATGTGATGAAAGAAATAAAAGCAGAAATAAATCATTCTTTCTACTATTATTCTGACATTTCACATTCTTAAAATAAAGTGGTGATCCTAACTGACATAAAACAGGGAATTTTTACTAGGATTAAATGTCAGGAATTGTGAAAAACTGAGGTGTATGTAAACTTCCGACTTCAACTGTATACCTGCAGTTATTTCTCTACTGACTAATCTTCTCTAAAACATATCACCTTTCTCCAGCCATCTCCCCTCTCCCTCCTTACTTTCTCCAGCCATCTCCCTCTCCCTCCTTACTTTCTCCAGCCATCACCCTCTCCCTCCTTACTTTCTTCAGCCATCACCCTCTCCCTCCTTACTTTCTTCAGCCATCACCCTCTCCCTAGGCTCTAAAGTGTGCATGTTTTTCTTTTGTAAGTGCACAAGTTATTTTTTTCAGTGTGCAAGTTTTTTTCCTTTTTTCTGCACAATTTAGTGATTTTAATCTTGTCTCATCGATGCAACTCCACAATGGGCTCGGGAGAGGCAAAGGTCGAGTCATGCATCATCTAAAACATGACCAGCCAAGCCGCGTTTCTTAACACCCGCCCGCTTAACTCGGAAGCCGGCTGCACCAATGTGTCGGTGGAAACACCCTTCAACTGACGACCCGCAGGCGCCCGGCCCATCACAAGGAGTAGCTAGAGTGCGATGAGCCAAGTAAAGCCCCCCTGGCCAAACCCTCCCCTAACCTGGACGACTCTTGGCCAATTGTGCACCGTCCTATGACCAAGTAGTGACGCCTCAACACTGCGGTGCAGTGCCTTAGACCGCTGCGCCACTTGGAAGGCCCGCTCCAGCTGTATTCTAACACCTGATTCAGCTAATCAAGGCCTTGAGGAGCATCCCTAGAGCTAAAAAGATTAACCTCTCTGTGGATGCAATGACCAAGTTGTGATGCAAAGGTATCAAAAAGGTATCAACAAATAGAGATATGTAGAGTCAA